>CM072513.1:96725246-96767746 GCA_036898135.1 Oncomelania hupensis | reverse complement strand
GAGATGTGGAGCTATCACTGAGGGCTACTTGGCTTTCAGTGAGACGCTCTGCACAAACCGATTATTCAGGGTTGTGCAGAATTTCGTCTCTTATATTACAGACGAGCAGGCGAGCTATCCCGAGCTATCCCGAGCTATCCTGTGTGCCCCACTCCACAGAAACGACCAGTTGGTTGAGGAACCTCTCCCGCACAAGTCGGAAAGAGCTACCTTGAAAAACACCCTGTCAGACCCCAGAGCGTGGCAAGGGAACCCAACTACACAACGACACAGGTGGACCAGAAGTTACCTCACAGAAGGACTTCGAACACCCCACACATGAGTTAAGTGCATAAGGCGAAGGTGCACTTAAACTGATCATAGCAGGACCACAGTAGTCCAACTCTTCAGAAACTGTAAAACGGACCACAGTAGTCCAAATCTACATGAAATATACTAGCAAGTGCCCGAGGAAGAAATAACAGCTGCATAGACTATCCGCGATCGAACTATTAGCATTGAAAGAGACTTTTTAAGTTAGATTAGTACTTAGAGAATCTTGTATAGAGTAGAAGAAATAAATGTGTGAGTTTAACTGTTATCAAGGGGCTGGACTACATATGATTCATAGCCGTGTGAAAGCTAGTGTGACAGTATTCTTTTACCATTTTTCTATCTATTTCTGTACCCCAACCTTAACACAGAACGAGCTAAACAAATAAATTTATTAAAGTAATTCATAGGGAGACTTACTAGCAGTTCCCACCGAAAACGTGAGGGTCCATAACTCCATTGTGCAGAGCCCATAAACCCCACGTGACACTTTAATTGGCGAGCCTGCCAGGATCTGTGTATAATAGGAATTGGGTATAACCGGACCTAAGTACAATAAAATTAGATAACAACAGTAGAAGTAGAATAACTTAAAATAGTGTAAGGGTATAACACTGATCAGTTGTGGTGCACTATTCTTTAGTTAAAAACTTTGTGGCTTCAAATATTTTTGTGCCTGTATGTTGCATTGTTCTTTTGCAGGTTTTGCTTAAATAACTGTTGTATGCCATTTGACTCTTGTTGTATTCTATTATTGATTACGAATTTTATGGTCTTTGCATTGTTGTTATTGAATTGCAATATTGCTAGTGTTTTGGTATTCCACGTGATTCAGAGGTTGTTCATAGACACTTTTGACAATGTCGGACCCAGTGGCCTTGAGATTGCGCTTCAAGGAATTGGGAGAAGCTTTACACTTAGCAGGGGGAGACCTAATTGCGTATATCAATGCAGAGGTAGAGAAACAGGAGGCTAAGGCAGAGAGAGCAGCAGAGAGAGAGGCAAAGAAGTTAGAAGCGGAGAGAGAGGCGAAGAAATTGGAAGCAGAGCAAAAGAAATTAGAACTAGAAGCAGAGCAGAAGAAACTAGCATTAGAAGCAGAGCAGAAGAAATTAGAAGCAGAGCAGAAGAAATTAGAAGCAGAGCAGAAGAAACTAGAATTAGAAGGAGAACAGAAGAAGGCAGCATTAGCAGCAGAGAGAGAAGCAGAAGTTAGGAGATGGGAGTATGAGAGGGCAGAAAAAGAAAAAGAGAGGGAAGAAAAGGAAAAAGAAAGACAGCATGAGTTAGAGCTAAGAAGATTGGGATCAGGAGCTTCAAGTTCTTCCTCAACCCCTTCCCACTCGGATCAGCTAGAGGTAGCACCCAACCCTGTACAAGGAATGTCATTTCCACTGGGAACATTCAATGAGAGAGAAGAAGGTCTAGATCTCTATCTGACTAGGTTTGAGCGTCTAGCAACAGAGTATAAACTAGATCCCACTCATTGGTCTTTTAAGCTTAGTCAAGGGCTTAGAGGAAAGGCTTATGACATCTACAGTAAGCTACCGACTGACAGAGTGACTGACTATCACAAAGTAAAAGAGGCACTCCTAACGGGATTCGAGCTAACAGGAGAATGCTACCGGCAAAAGTTCCGCACCAATCGGAGAGTGAAAGGAGAGAGCTATGCGCAGTTCGCGGATCGGTTGTCCACAATGCTGGATAAGTGGATTAGCCAGTCAGCCACGGCTAAGACGTATGATGGACTGACAGAACGGTTAGTATGGGAACAGCTACGGGAAACCATGACCCCCGAGCTGAGAACATTCTCAGTAGAGCAGGGCGCGGAAAGACTGGAAGATCTGGTCAAGGTCGCAGATAGGTACGTGGCCGCACACGGAGAAGCCAAGAGCTTCAGGCGAGACCTAAAGCCTAACGGGAAAGAGTCACAGAAACGAAGCCCTAACCGGGAAGAGCGCACCGCGAATAAGCCGAATAACCCCAGACCTGGGCAAAATAAAGGACCCAACACGGAATTCGGGAAAAGAGGTCCCGCAGAACAGAGACGGTATTGTTCGTTCTGCAACAGAAACAATCACTCCACCGCAGAATGTTTCAAGTTGGCCGCACAACGTAGGGAAGAGCGCGAAAGCCGGCCAGCGCACAGAGTTCTAACCCAAAGCAGCGGTAACAAGCCACACACGATCGGAGATCACCCATCGGTGACAGACACGGTCAAGGTCAACGGAAAAGAAGCGAACTGTCTGTATGACACAGGTCTATCATACGACGCGATAGTTAGCGAATCTCTTGTATCGCGCGCGGACTTGACAGACAAGACAGTCGACTTACAAGGAGCAGACTTGACGAAACCGACGACTACTTGCCCAATAGCATGGATCGAAGTAGAGAGTAGGTACGTCACAGGACGAATCCAAGCAGCTGTTTTACAGAAACCCCTGTATGATCTAGTGCTAGGTTGTAGGTATGTGTTCTTAGGCACGCCCCCTAAAACTGTAGAGATAGCTGCAGTGCAAACCAGGGCCCAAGCTAAAACCCAACCACCCCAGCCCGAGTTCGCTCCGAATCCAGGACTCGAAGAGATCAAAACAGCACAGAAAGAAGACACCTCGATAGCGAAGTGCTTCCAGAAGCTACCCAAGGCGCACACACCCCCGCACAAGGGAGACTTCTACATGGAAGAGGGAGTTCTACATCGACAAGGAGATGGAGATCACACCCAACTAGTACTGCCAGCCACCCTTCGAGCCCAAGTACTAGAACTAGGCCACAGCATGCCACTCAGCGGACACATGGGAATTGGAGCCACAGTGCAGAGAATCAGCGCACACTACTATTGGCCAGGAATCACGGAGGATGTCAAGCGCTACGTGAAATCTTGCCACCAATGTCAACGATATTCCCCGCGACATCACACCGTACCAGTTACCTTAGGACCATCGGTAGTAGTCGGCGTGCCATTCCAGCAAGTCTCAGTAGACATAGTAGGACCACTGCCCATGACCAAGAAGCGGAACAGATTTCTACTCACACTCGTCGACGCATGTACGATGTGGTGCGAAGCAGTCCCGTTGCCAGCGATCGACACCAAGAAGATCGCAGATGCACTCATCGCCATCTTTACCAGAGTCGGATTCCCGGACAGCATTAGAACGGACAACGGATCTCAGTTCACCGGCCGCCTGATGCAAGACGTGTTCGAGTTGATACAAGTTCATCACATTCGCACACCACCATACCACCCAGCCAGCAACGGACAAGTAGAAAGACTGAATGGAACCCTTCTCACCATACTCAGGAAAGTCGCCGACGACAATCCAGAAGCGTGGGACACCTACGTGAATGCGGCACTGTTCGCATACCGAGAAACGCCCCATGCAGCCACAGGCTACACCCCGTCAACATTGCTATTCGGCAGACCTCTAGCAGGACCGCTAGAAGCCCTACGCAGAAGTTGGACGGAAGCCAAGATAGACGACACACCAAGAGGTGCCACCAAGTACGTCGCAGACCTGCAGGAAACCCTCAAAGCAACGTGGAAGAAAGCTGGTGAAGCACTGAAGAAGGCAAGAGCCCGTCAGGCGAAGTACTACAACCGCCACGCGAAGGACAGAGAACTGCAAGTCGGCGATCAAGTGCTACTCTTACTTCCAAGTGGAACCAACAAGCTGGACATCGCTTGGAGAGGACCGTACCGGGTGACTGCCAAGAAATCCAAGACAGTCTACCAAGTAGAGGTGAACGGGAGAGCCCGATACCACCACATCAATCTCCTCAAGAAGTACACGGACCGACCAGCGACCCCCAGCACTCACAACTTGTTAGCCATCGCCATCGCGGAAGAAGGAGAAAGCATGGAGACCAATGCAGTAGAGTATCCCCTGCACTCCAAAGAAACCTACAAAGACGTGATACTCAACGGAGACCTAGCCGCTAAACAGCAACAGCAAGTACGACAGGTCATTCGCCAACATCAGACTGTGCTCACAGACCGACCAGGGAGGACAGACCTCGTCGAAGTAACCTTAACGGTGACCGACCCAACACCCGTCCGCCAGAAGCTCTACCCGATGCCACTGTCTCAGCAGCGAGCCATCAAGGAAGAGATAGACACCCTACTGGCAGCCGGAATCATCTCAGAGTCTACTTCACCCTACAGCGCAGGCACGGTATTGTTGCGAAAACCCAACGGAGAGCACCGACTGTGCATCGACTTCAGACTCCTGAATGCGGTAACGCAGTTCCAGCCAGAGCCACTCCCGGACCAGACAGACCTATTTGCCAAGCTACAGCGAGCAAAGTACTTCTCACGCATCGACCTCAGCAAAGGATACTATCAGATACCAGTACAACCACAAGTCCGAAAGTACCTAGCTTTCAGCACTATGGAAGGACACTTCGAATTCAACGTGCTTCCATTCGGACTCCACAACGCACCCAGCATCTTCAGCGCCATGATGCGAAAACTCCTGGCACCCCTGAGCAGCGAGCACCTACATTCGTTTATGGACGACATCCTCATCGCAACACCTACGTGGGAGGAACATGTCACGCTCCTACAACAACTACTCGCCCGCCTCAGAGACACGGGATTGACGGCAAGACCCACCAAATGTCAGATTGGATTCACCGAACTAGAATTTCTGGGACACACCATCAGTCAAGGAAGCCTGCGACCGGTAGAGAAGACAGTGAAACGCCTACTCGACGCTCCTAGGCCCAAGACAAAGAAGGAAGTGCAGTCGTTTCTAGGACTCTGCGGCTTCTACCAGAAGTTCATCCCCAACTACAACAGCATCGCCGTGCCACTGACAAATGGAACCCGAAAAAACGCCCCGGACAAAGTCGTATGGACAGCGGAATGTGAGACAGCATTCCAAACACTCAAGGACAGAATGACATCGGCACCAGTACTCCACCTACCCGATTTGACCCAGCCATTCGTTCTTCGCACCGACGCAAGCGACTTAGGCCTCGGAGCAGTACTGCTACAGCGCGACCCCAAGAATGCAGAGACGCTATTCCCTGTCGCCTACGCCAGCAGAAAATTGAGACCCGCCGAGACCCACTACGCCACGTCGGAGAAAGAATGCCTTGGACTAGTCTGGGCCATACAGAAGTTCCAACTCTACCTGTATGGGACTCACTTCACAGTTCAGGTGGACCACCAACCACTATCGTTCCTGGCAGCCTCCAAGTCTTTGAACTCTCGCCTGATGCGATGGGCACTCACCCTTCAGGCATACTCATTCCAGATCGAGTACATCCCCGGCAAAGAGAACCACGGAGCCGACTACCTCAGTCGCCATCTCGTGGAGGACACAGCAGCTGTCGCCCACCCAACACAACTAAGGGCCACAGCACCAGAATTCGTCCCCGCCCAGTAAAAACCCTGTCACTAGTGTCCATAGCTACCTGGCACAGCATTGCAGCTCAGGTAGAGCAACTTACTTAGTTTGTAAATAGGACCCTAGGATAGTGCAGTGTTAAACTAGGCTCTGTAGTAGAAAAAGGTCGAATCCAGTAGTCATCGCCTTTTTTCAGTTGAGGGAGCCTGTCACGAATTGGCTAGTTTTAACTCTGCTTGTTGACTATTTAGCATTGTGTAGCCTTTGTAACAGTAGAGAGTTAGTATAGTACACAGCAGCAATTAAATTACAGCACACTGCGAGCCTGAGCCACACACACAGCGCAGTGACGTCAGCACTTGAGTTTGGAATCTGAACATTTTACCCAATGATAGCTTAGGCAAAGCGGTTCGAGCCAGTTTGACTGTGTCAGAGCCTAACACAGCTTTGGTCAGTTGGGAGGAATACACCGAAGTGTTAACAGCTAGAAAGCTGGCAGAGAAATCTCTTCACACTTAGACCAGGAAGCAGGACTTAGAAGCATAGAATTCTCTCAAGTCACAACGGGCCTGAACTTGTCAGACAGGTAAATGAACACCCTTCTGTTTCATCGTGATATATTTATATTATTGTTGAAATTATGTTTGTGGAATTTGCTATGCATAAATGTGAATTATTAATCCGAATTTGCCGTACCACGTGAAAGAGCCGACCACGAGGCGAAACACGACCGGTTGCGCCGCCATGTTGTATGCCGTACGGAACCACTGTTGTTTAACTTATATGTATGTTTGCAGACCAGTGGCTGTACCACTGAATGTTTATATTATTATTAATTCTGTATGTGTATAGTTAGCCACGATTTATATTTATGTATGTATAGGAATTTAGAGTGAGATTCCAGTGGAACCCGGAAGTAGCAGAATGATTCGTCGCTTATGTATAGAGATGTGGAGCTATCACTGAGGGCTACTTGGCTTTCAGTGAGACGCTCTGCACAAACCGATTATTCAGGGTTGTGCAGAATTTCGTCTCTTATATTACAGACGAGCAGGCGAGCTATCCCGAGCTATCCCGAGCTATCCTGTGTGCCCCACTCCACAGAAACGACCAGTTGGTTGAGGAACCTCTCCCGCACAAGTCGGAAAGAGCTACCTTGAAAAACACCCTGTCAGACCCCAGAGCGTGGCAAGGGAACCCAACTACACAACGACACAGGTGGACCAGAAGTTACCTCACAGAAGGACTTCGAACACCCCACACATGAGTTAAGTGCATAAGGCGAAGGTGCACTTAAACTGATCATAGCAGGACCACAGTAGTCCAACTCTTCAGAAACTGTAAAACGGACCACAGTAGTCCAAATCTACATGAAATATACTAGCAAGTGCCCGAGGAAGAAATAACAGCTGCATAGACTATCCGCGATCGAACTATTAGCATTGAAAGAGACTTTTTAAGTTAGATTAGTACTTAGAGAATCTTGTATAGAGTAGAAGAAATAAATGTGTGAGTTTAACTGTTATCAAGGGGCTGGACTACATATGATTCATAGCCGTGTGAAAGCTAGTGTGACAGTATTCTTTTACCATTTTTCTATCTATTTCTGTACCCCAACCTTAACACAGAACGAGCTAAACAAATAAATTTATTAAAGTAATTCATAGGGAGACTTACTAGCAGTTCCCACCGAAAACGTGAGGGTCCATAATTCCATTGTGCAGAGCCCATAAACCCCACGAGACACATACATATAGTTATAGAAGTATGCAATAGAGATATAAACCAATGGTAAGAATTACGTAACTAAGCACAATGTTCAAACATAACACATAGGGTATACAAAATGTAATAAGCATCATTATCAAGGCAATACAATCATTGGAAAACAAAAGAGTGTGAAATCCATGCAGAGTGAGTCGACATAGGATGCGCTGCATAGAAGAAAGGACACATTGTACATGATAATGTGTCAGGAAACAGCAAGAACACGGGTAACAAAATATACATTGGCTAGAGCTTTGACACGTATTGCTTTACTTTGAATGTAATAATATGACTCCACGTTCAAAGGAAAAGAGATCTAAACTGCCGAGCCTGAGAATGCCAAACTGGTTTTATATAAATCAACACGTGTGCGAGGCAAAATGAAATTACGTGAACCATATCGAACTGATGCTGCAGTGAAGAGATCTGAAAGTTAGCTTGGTGCAAGACCGTGACGAACCTTAAAAGTAAGAGCAGCAACATTGTTAGTGAAACTGATTTTGTAAGGACAGAATACATGAACTGTATATACTAGTTTGTATATCAGAGAGGATAGCTTGGGGATGATTAAAAGTTAATTTTACTCCACGCTTTTGTAGGGTATTTAACGTTTTCATATGGACTTGGGCAGCACCACACCAGTAGAAGATACATAATTGGTGTGAGACAGTGATTTTTTTTTTCGTCCCCCAGAGAGAGAGAGAGAGAGAGAGAGAGAGAGAAAGAGAGAGAGAGAGAGAGAGAGAGAGAAAGAGAGAGAGAGAGAGAGAGAGAGCGAGAGAGAGAGAGAGAGAGAGAGAGAGAGAGAGAGAGAGAGAGACGGGAGACGGGAGACGGAGAGAACAGAGGCAGATAATTAGAATTTTTGTCTTAAATTTATTTTTGGCTTTGTTTTTTTCGTCACCCAGTGCGGGCAATCTTTGGGCTGTCTTCTCAGCGAAAGCACGGCGACTGCAAGGACGGGGCCACCCAAAACAGGACCTAGTGCCTGCTGGGTGTGTTGGGGATATCTGGGGTACAGGCAAGAGCGTCGGGATCTTTTGAAGCCCTTGCAGTGGAATGTGTGCGTGCGCTGGCCTCGGTTTACATTCTCATCCGATGGCGGAAAGGAAGGAGAGGTTTCTACAAACCCGCATGCTTCCGTCATCAAAGTGTTAACCTTAGGAGGCGTCAGTCTCCTCATAGCGCGCATACCACGAATTCTGCAACTGAAAACGCCCCTCATTAATTATTTAGATAATGAGTGATTGGAATGGTTGTTAGTATAGAAGACTATAATTGCAAGCCTACTGAGTTAAGTGTCGGGGGAGAAATGATTTCCTCTTTTATAGAGATAGGGAAGTTGGGTTTTTTGTTTGTTTGTTTGTTTTTTTCCTACCATAGTGCACAAATAATTATTAAATCGATGAGGTGAAGGTAAAATGTGACTATTGTTTTGTTTTTTGTGGAGTGTGTGTGTATGTGTGTGTGTGTGTGTGTGTGTGTGTGTGTGTGTGTGTGTGTGGGTGGTCCTGATTCGACTCTTTGCGGACCGCTGGATCTATAAACATTGACTAAATGTTTGTGTATGGTTTTTGTTTGTTTTATGAAGTCCTTACATTTCCACTCGTTCTATCACGGACTGCATTCAGTTAGGCCAAAAGATGATGTGCACATTATTTCTCATGCCTTTAACCCCCCCCCCCCCTCCCCCTGGTTTGTTCCACGTCTCTTGTGAAAGAAGGTCTGTGCTTACGACACCACCAGAGGCCAGGTGGAAGAGGCGGAGAGGCCCCAAAGGGCGAATAATCACACCCCAGGGATCCTAACCACCCAAGAGAGATAACTGATACTGGGGGAAACCCTGCTCCCTCTTTCTGCAAATTACCCCACATGTACCAACGAAAAGTACTGGGGGAGGAAGGAGAGAGGGAGAGAGAGAAGGAGAGAGAGAGGGCTTGAGAGAGCGAGTTTGTCATTGATGTGTTTAGGTTGAATTGTATTGTTAGTTATGATTCATAGTTGTTGTCCCCAATCAAGTTCTTTTTTCTTCTTTTACCCACTCCATAACTCCCCCTGCCACCCACCCCCCCCCACTCCACGCTATTCCGCTGTATAAATAAATAGTTTAAAATTTTTATTTTATTTTTTAATCTAAAATGTTAATTAATTATTGTGCATGTTTGTGTATATTCCATCATAACGGACTTTAAAGATCCTGACGCTCATGTCCTAGACGGGTGAGTGCCGGTGACAAGAAAACATCCAGCATGCACCTAGGTCCTTCTCCCCCATTCCTGGCTGCCCAGGATTGTGCTCAGTTGTCCGGGCGTCAGACCAGGCGCCCAAAGGCTGCGGGTGGGCGTCTCGGGCGGCTTGAGTTAGATCCTGTATCGGCCAGCGCCTTGAGCAGCTCTTGAGCTGGAAAAGCGCTATATAAGAACGATTAAATAAATAAATATATTATTTTAACCATGTCCATGTGCCCTTAATGGGTTTTTCTGGAATAAAATTTGCCTTGCCTTTGCCTTGCCTTGAGAACTTTTTTGCTCAACCAGTGTCAATTGACGGGCCATTATGGACTGCTGTCGTCACAATGAAATGAAATCAGAGCTTTGCTATTACATTACATTCTAGCACTCCTAATGATCACTATACAGTAGTGTTTCATGCTGAAGCGGTCCTAGGTACAAACAATATAAGCCAGGTTCAATATGGCATGACTGTTCAACCAGTCTGTGGTCTCTCTACCCCTCACCCGCCCCTACCAAACCCCACCCTCACCCTTCAAGCACACACCCCTATCCCCTTTCGGTCTTTCCCACGGCTGATTAATCTTCCTCCCCTCCCCTGCCCCCTTACCCACCGTCCTGAGTGGTGTCTTACGCGCTCATTCTTTCTGGGCCGACACTGGAATGCGGGGTAAAGTTTCCCTCCCCAGCGAGCTCTAAACGTCCTGCTCTGGCCGCCGATAATCGGCTGCTCCCTTGCATACCTCGAACATCAAAGGGTTAAACAATCACGTGGTCGTTATGACAGAGAGAGAGAGAGAGAGAGAGAGAGAGAGAGAGAGAGAGAGAGAGAGAACTCCACTCAACTGAGAACTCAGAGTTTAATGTGAAAAACATGCGTTCATACAAAATGGATTCCAAAAGACGCGATAAGGCTATGTAGATGAAAACAAACGAATTGAAAACGTATATAGGTATGGTCCAAGTCAAATGGAAAGAAACACTTTCACCTTCGACGTAACAAGTATAACGTAATACATTTCCGCACGCTACATTCTCTCTTGTTTTCATCCTTCTTACCACCATCTCTTCTTCTTTCCCTTCAGTTTGTCTGTATCACTTGGTGTTAGTTTAAAGTGTATTTCTCTGTATCTGAAACAAAAAACAATATAATTTGCAAGAACATAATTTATATTGACAGGTTCCATTAAACACTTAAGGTCGTTGGTTGTAGCCCACTGCGGCCTCAGCTGTACTGGAATAACGGCTTGTCTAATATTTTGATAATAATATGCTGGCAGACGAAGATGAAGTGGACTTCATTCTCCTCTGCTGCACTGCACAAAGGACATAGTTTCATGTTCCTGTTTGTGTTGCATCTGAACTTGTTACAATTTCATTCGTTTACTCTTAGCTTAAATCTCACTATCGCATCTCTGTAATTTCGTACCTGGAACGAAGACAGATAATTTTCGTATTTCAACATTTGTTTGAAACGTTTGTAATAGATAAATAAATCTGTTACTGTTATTGATTTTGTCGTGCCAGGTTTGTGCATAGCAGTCTATCGAGCTGTTGAAACATGTTCAAAACTTCTGTCTTATTTCCAACTTGCTGTTCAATCCAAATAAATCCAAAACCATACTGGAACAAATATTTTTAAAATATCATTTACTCATGTCTCTATACCGCTGTCATCTAATCGTTTCAGGCAGTCGTAAGATCCTTTGGGTATCCTATCATTGGGCATGTCTAGCAGCTTTAACCAGTACTTGATTGCTTTCAAGAGAGAATGAATGAAAAGAGGATTCCTACCCAGTTCCCCATAAATCATTGAGTTAGGTGTTGTCTGGTTAACCGATAATAACTTCTTGCATGCATACAGCTCAACGCTCTCAACCTCTTCCACTTCCTTTACCCTCCCTCTCCCCCCTCCCCAACACCTCTGCTGCGTATAAAAGAGCAGGCTGGACTCGCTGATCAAACAAACGTAAAAATACTGCAATGTCATTCAGTCATTCCACAGTGCATGTAGGATGTCCATGACGTTCTTCTTTGCTTTGTTCGAAATCTGTTCCATTGCTGTACTAATCGATAGCTTAGTTGTTAGAGTAAAGCCCAGATAGGTGTAAGAATTTACGACCTCTAATCTTTCCCCAGTTAAGTACCATTTCTCGTGAGATGCGAGGTACCCTCCTGTCCTAAAAACAAAAACCCACATGACTTTAGTTTTATCTAAATTTACACTTAATCCCATTCTATTTGAAACTCGCCCTAGCACGTTTAGTTGATTCTGTTGTCCGAAAATAAGGCGATATCATCTGCAAACAAAAATTAAAACATTTATCCTACCGTCCTATTATGTTTGATAAAAGTATTCCGTGTCTACCGCCTGTCTTTAATTTTTTTTTTTGCAACTTCCTTTATAAACAAACAAAATAATTTCGCCGAGAGTAACCACCCCTGCTTTAGTCCGACGGGCGATTCGAAGAAGTCTTTGTAGTCCTGACCCACCCTAACGCCACAGATAACTTTCTCATGCCAGCTTCTTAACAATTTTATCATTTTTCTACATAATCTTTTTTTATCTTTAGCACGCCCACAGCTTATCCCTATGCACAAAATCGAACGCTTAAAGCCCTAGCTTAACTGGGCGAGACAAACCGAACCTTGTCTCGGCGAACCAAAGGTCAAAAATGCGGTTTTATTCTTAATTGGGTCTTCCCGAGACCAGCCGAGACGAGACAGGAGATCGGGCGTCACGGCGAGCTCTTTCGTTTCTGAACTGGGTCTATTTTTAGCTGCGTCGAAACTGAAATACCTGACAAAGTTACGTTAGCAACAATGGCGGCCTTCGATCGTGAATTGAAAACTGCAGAAGATTTTGGCGTTGATCTAGCGCTGTATGTCCTAAGCGAGAACGAAGGGGCAGCAGAAAGAGAAAGAAAGCAAAAGGCAACACTTCCCTATGTGTTGCAAAGGCACCAGCAAGGTGCATTTCATGCACTGGTGCAAGAGTTGGCTGAACAGCTCAGTGGCTATTCAATGATTTATTATTTTTACTGATTCAGTATTTTCACTGTTTTCCAGTCTAAATTAAGTTTGGATTTGGTGCACCTACTTATTTTAAGTGTTGTAGTATTTCTTTAGATCAGTTGTCATTGACATTGATAGATTTTTCAGCAAATCAAAATAGTGTCTCGGGCAGGTTTGCTGCGCACGAACGGCAAGACAAAAGGCCGGTCCGCGACACGGCGAGACACGTCTCGAAGTTCTCGCCGATCCTGTCTCGGATTGCTCGCCGAGCCTAGTTAAGGGCAAGGATGGTTCGGGTGTCTCGCCGAGACTGTCTCGGGTGTCTCGCCGAGACAAGGTTCGGGTTTGTCTCGCGCAGTTAAGCTAGGGCTTTACTATAATCGACAAATGCCACATAAACTTTTCCCCTTATTTTTGCGCAAAGGTCTTTTGAATAATTGAATATAATGTAAATAGGTGATCTAGTGCCAAAGAAGACAAAATTTTCTTATTAAATGAAACAAGAGCATTAATTGGGGTGAATTTAAACAGCGCTATTGACGCTCCTAGCTGTTGGTTGTCTCGCGTGTCCCAGTGTATGACAAAAACGATTAGGTGATCTAATGAGCCGTGTAGAGAGATCCATCTTGGTTTGACAGAGACTGTAAAACAAAAAGGACCGAAGCAAGAAGAGCTTTGAGAAGATATAGAAAGTCAAGAGACGAGGAGCATAGAATGGCTTATTGTCAGTGTAGGAGAGGATATAAAATGATGCGAAAGGAGGAAAGAGAACAATATAAGAAGGAGCAAGTGATATCACTTACACAGTCTTTAGGAAATGGTTTAGAATTTTGGAAAGTTGTTCGCACAGTTCTGAGAAGATCCCAACCTAAGATACCATTAGAACAATGGCAAATGGATTTTGAAACTTTATTGAACGCACCACAAACGAACCATTATAATGAAATACACCGAGCAGAACGCTATACCACTGACTGTTGTCACATCACTAATAGGCCTATAACTGAAGAAGAGATCGGTGCAACAGTGCGGCATTTCAAGCGTAACAAAGGGAGTAGTTGGGACGGAATTCCTGCAGAAATGTTAAAGAATATTAATGTTATGCCGTGTATGCTTGACTATTATTATTATTATTATTATTATTATTATTATTATTATTATTATTATTATTATTATTAATAATTTATTTATTTATTTATAAGGCGCTTTCCCTCGCAGAGATCAAAGCGCACACATACACCCACACACATAATGTGTACCGCACAGACTCACACACAAAAAGCAGCAATATTTTTAAAAAAAATTTAATTGTATGTGGCAGTAAAAAGGTATGTCTTCAACTTTTTCTTAAAAGAGTTATAGGATGTCGCATGTCGTACATCGTACAATGACTATCTGAATGCTCTTCTTGATGTTGGCTATTTCCCAGAATTTTGGTCCAAATCAATTATTGTCCCCCCCCCTTACCCCTTCCCCTGTATGAGAAAGGTGATGCAGGATGATCCTAACAACTACTGAGGCGTATCAGTACTAAGTGTTATCAGTAAAATATTTACAAACATTTTGAACAACAGGCTTACACAGTGGATAGTAGAAAGCGAACAGATCGCAGAAGAACAAGCCGGTTACGAGAGAATGAGAGAGAGAGAGAGAGAGAGAGAGAGAGAGAGAGAGAGAGAGAGAGAGAGAGAGAGAGAGAGAGAGAGAGAGAGAGAGAGAGAGAGAGAGAGAGAGAGAGAGAGAGAGAGAGAGAGAGAGAGAGAGAGAGAAGATAAAATAACAATTTTAGCAAGGGTAAAAGAGTAAGCGTTGGTTGCGCTTTTTTAAATCTTGTCCTCGGGGTTTGTAACAATGACTATTAACTATAATAATAATGTTCGTCATTTGTAAGGCGCCTTAGCCTAAGGATCAAGGCGCGCAAGGGGTTGGGAGAATGGGAAGACAAGACAGACAAAACTGGACAAAAGATACATTATATACATATGTACAAAATACAGTTAAACTATGAAAAACAAAAGCACGCACACCTGCTTACACTCTCTTGTAAATGATTAATTAAAATATTCCCTAAAAAGGTGTGTTTTTAACTGTGATTTAAAAGAGGAAATGGAGGAAGAATGTCTAATCTTGTATGGAAGGGAATTCCAGAGTTGAGGACCAAAGACAGGTAGAGAGCGGTAACCATGCGATCGAAGACGTGTGTCAGCAGACGATCGCAGAGCTCGAGAAGGGGTGTATATGGATAACATTTCAGAAGTATAAGCAGGAGCTGTGTCTGTAAAAACAGAGAAACAAAGGCAAGCTATCTTGTATTTTATGCGTTCAGCAACTGGTAGCCAATGGAGTCTGTGTAGCAAAGGAGTAATGTGTTCACTGAGGTTTGAACGGAAAATGATGCGTGCAGCAAAGTTTTGAACTTTCTGTAGGGGATCAAGTGCAGATTGGGGTAAGCCAGCCAAGAGTGAATTGCAGTAATCCAATCTAGATAGGATGCATGATGTAACTAAGGTTTTAGTTGCTTCAACAGTAAGATAGCGACGGATGGAACGTATTCTCTTTAGTTCAAATATAGAAATCAGAAACAAAATACACAAAAAACACCAAGAAAAATATAAAAGCAAAGACTTTCGGGCTACGCCCTTCTTCAGTGATGAAAAATAAATTTAGTTCAAAGAAACACTGTCTACAAACTTTACTAATGTGTTCTTTCATGTCAAGAGAAGAATCAAAAATGACTCCAAGATTCCTGGCACTCTTAGAAAAAGGTATGCTACTGGAGCAAACAGTGACAGCTGATGGCAGATCAGAGGAGGAACATGAGCCAGAGAAACAACATTGAACAATAACAAATAAACAAAGTCATCATGAGATAATATCATTTTCAAAAACAAAATATCGTTTTTAATACCCATTAACAACAATTAATTTTCATTTAATTTTTTAAATGTGTTTTAGGAGATGTGTTCTAAATGATGTCAATTTAGATTGTGGAGTGCGTAGGTCTTCAGGAAGGTTATTCCACAAAGTGAGAGAGAGAGAGGGGGGGGGGGAAGAAAGAGAGAGAGAGATAGTCTTTTGACACTGTTTTATTAGGTCACCGGCCGATAGGCTTGTGGAGTGGGGGTTGGGGATTACAATGGGGGCAAAGAAAACAAATCAGTATGTAAATAACATTAATGTTAATACAAATAAACTTGAAAAGAAAACAAAAACACTCACACCACAACGCAGAAAACAAAAGCAAAACTGAAATTAACATCAGACGGACGGATAGACAGACATGACGTGACTTGACATGACATATTGACAAAAACGGTTTCCGTTCTGTCATACCGGTGTAACAAGGTTAAACTGATTGCGTGTGTTTGAATGAAATTGCGTACACATCGGGAACTACATAGATAACCAACTTTCTGATCTTCTTACAGGATGTTGTCCATCATGCATGACGTAGAATATGATCTAAATAAGGAACAGCTTCTTCTTCTTCTTCTTCTTCTTCTTCTTCTTGTTCTCCTTCTTCTTCCTTCCTTTCTTCCTTTTCAAATGTCTTTCTAATTGTTCTTCCTTTTCTTGCCTCACTGGTCCATTGCCGTAGCTGGGCGGTAGAGCGTTCGAATGGCAAACCGATGTCCCAGGTTCGAATCCCGTGATTGACCCATTTTCACTGTCCATCTTAGCAGATTGATTGCTCTGGCGGTTTAGTGTTGCTTTAGGTCCCAAACCCATCTTCCCTGGCATGGATTTCCCATTCTGCCGTATGGAGGATGTGGACGTTAAACTTCAAGGTTTATCTTCTCGCTCTCTCTCCCTCCCTCTCACTCTCTCTTCCTCCCTACCTCTATCTCACTCTCTCTTCTTCTTCTTCTTCTTCTTCTACTTCTTCTTCTTCTTCTTCTTCTTCTTCTTCTTCTTCTTCTTCTTCTTCTTCTGCTACAGCCTGAGATCGACACTTACTGACAAACGTTATGAGACATAGATAGAAAGAAATTCGTTTCATCAAACATCATGGACATCAAAGTTCAAGGCCAATCCCTCAACACGGTGCATAGCTTCAAATATTTAAGAGCCATTATATCAGACAGTGGGTCCCCGACAGGAAGTCCTCTCCAGGATCGCACAAACAACTGCAGCCCTGACAAGGTTGAAGCCCATTTGGGAAGACAGGACCATCAGTCTACATTCCAAAGTAAGGCTGCTGCGCTCCCTTGTCATCTCCATCTTCCTATACGCTTGCGAAACACGGGTCCTCACAGCAGATCTAAAAAGAAGAATACAAAGAATGGAGATGAGGTGCTACAGAAGACTTCTGGGCATTTCCTATACCCAGCACATCACTAACAACGACATCCGACAGACCATCACACAAACCATTGGACAACACGATGACATGCTCACAGTGGTGAAGAAACGGAAACTGTGATGGTATGGCCACATGACCAGAGCATCAGGTCTTGCAAAGACCATCCTACAAGGCACAATGCAAGGAGGCAGAAGAAAACTAAGACCGAAAAAGAGGTGGGAGGACAACATTCAAGAATGAACTGGCTTGACACTGAGCGAAGCCATCAGGGTTGCTGTGGACAGAGAAATATGGAGTACGCTGGTTAAACGATCATCTGTCGTGCCCCGTTACGACCTTCGAGTTACGGGATAGGATAGGATAGGATAGGCCATTCGTCTACTTTCCATCATCGTAGACTGCCCTTAATAATAATAATAATAATAACAATAATAATAATAATAATAATAATAATAATAATAATAATAATAATAATAATAATAATAATAATAATAATAATATTAATAATAATAATAATAATTACACAAAGACCGGACATACCAGTGTTACTGTGAGGTTTACTTTCCTTAGCTTTTAAATAAGTAGCTGGTTGTGTGTGCGTGTGTGTGTATGTACGTGCCTGTGTATATGCGTGTGTGTTCGTGTGTTTGTGTGTGCCTGTTTGTGTGATTGTTCTTTGATTTCCGTTAGTCCCGGGCGTTGTAATGTGTTTTTGTTTCATTCTCAATAATAGTGTAACTAGTACCATTGGAACGTGCAAGACGCATAGAACAGCTGCTTTAAAAGTTACCGTATCTAAGAAGTGTCTATATAACATTTAACTTTGTGTATTACCAGGCTTCTGCTTTTTTTTTTGTCTTTTTTTTTTGTTTGTTTGAATTTTTAAGTCTGCAAATACTTTGAAATAGTCGGGGTGAATTAGGACGACGGTCCGTCGGTCTATTGATCTATGGGTCCTTTGGATGCTACGTCTCAAGAACAGCTGAACGGATTTTGACCACACTTCATAAGAACGTTACCTATGTTATAATGGCCTGCCTCCCGCCTGCCATCATGTTTGCTCTACCGCAGAGGTCAAGGTCATTGGAGTCATGTGGTTGCTAAACAAGTTTTGCTCAATGCCTCGAAACGATTTTGTTCAGTTTTGGTATACATGTGCTTCAAATCATGGGCCATACTTCATTAGAAGTCCGTTGTCGATCCGTTGGTCAGTCCGTCGTTCCTAATTTTACTTTTTTTGTGTGTGTGCCTTATCTCTATCCTATCCTATCCTATCCTATCCTATCCTATCCTATCCTATCCTATCCTATCCTATCCTATCCTATCCTATCCCATCCTATCCTATCCTATCCTATCCTATCCTATCCTATCCTATCCTATCCTATCCTATCCCATCCTATCCTATCCTATCCTATCCTATCCTATCCTATCCTATCCCATCCTATCCCATCCTATCCTATCCTATCCTATCCTATCCCATCCTATCCTATCCTATCCTATCCTATCCTATCCTATCCCATCCTATCCTATCCCATCCTATCCTATCCCATCCTATCCTATCCTATCCTATCCCATCCTATCCTATCCTATCCTATCCTATCCTATCCTATCCTATCCCATCCTATCCTATCCCATCCTATCCTATCCCATCCTATCCTATCCTATCCTATCCTATCCTATCCTATCCTATCCTATCCCATCCTATCCTATCCTATCCCGTAACTCTGAGGTCGTTCGGGCACCACAGATGATCGTTTAACCAGCATACTCCATCTTTCTCTCTCCTCACCGACCCTGATGGCTTCGCTCAATGTCACGCCAGTCCATTCTCGAATGTTGTCCTCCCACCTCTTTTTCGGTCTCCCTCTTCTTCTACCTCCCTTCACTGTGCCAAATTCATCATTTTTGTTTACTTTGCGAATACTTGTAACTACTGCTCAGCAAGTTGGATCATTCGTAGATGTACTTTTGCCAAGGTCAGGATCATTGTGCCTCACCAGCTTCTAAACCACGTTTTGCACGGTATCTAAAAATTGACTGAACCCATTTTGATCATTTGTTTGCTTGCAGATAGTTCCCATAGTTGCAAGCTGTCATTCCACGTTTTCCTTGTCTATCCTGTCCTATCCTATCCCGTAACTCTGTGGTCGTTAGGGCACCACAGATGATCGATGAACCAGCGTACCCCATCTTTTTATGTCCTCAGCAACCCTGATGGCTCCGCTCAATGTCAAGCCAGTCCATTCTCGAATGTTGTCCTCCCATCTCTTTTTCGGTCTCCCTCTTCTTCTACCTCCTTGCACTGTGCCTTGCAGGATGGTCTTTGCAAGGCATGATGATCTGGTGACGTGGCCATACCATCGGGGTTTCCGTTTCTTCCCCACTGTAAGCAGGTCATCATGTTGTCCAATGGCTTGTGTGATGGTCTGTCGGACTTCGTTGTTGCTGATGTGCTGGTTATAGAAAATGCCCAGAAGTCTTCTGTAGCACCTCATCTCCATGCTTTGTATTCTTCCTTGTGCTTCGCAACACTGCCAAGAAATTACACTCTCTTGAAAATGGTTTGTTTTCGGCTGTGTATGTAAGTGCCTGGGAATGCATTTGAATGGCTCGCCATCCTTTTTAAATGTCAATTTGAAAAAAAATCTGTTGCATTTGTTGTATGCTCTTTTTGTAATTATGTTTAATATCCTGTTGTAATTGTGTTTTGATGCAATGTAACATTCTCGCGGTACTGTACATTGTCTGGTTCTATTATTGCGTGGGTAATGCGGCATCGGATTGGCTTACGTAACAGCACTTTTATACTCCTCCGCTAAGAAATTAATAACAATTTAAACAGAATATCGTCTAGGGGTATAGACTAATGATAAATCATTAAATAATGTGCCATATCATTCTTGTGTTTTTCTGACCTTGTTTTTTTTTATTTTTTTTTCATTTTAGGAATCCCGTCTGTCTCATTCGCGGTTGTGTTTCATTCTTTGGAATTATTTATGATTGATTCTGTCTCTGCTGGTCTGTTTGTCTTTCTGGCTCTCTTTCTGACTCTTTTCTCTCTCTCTCTCTCTCTCTCTCTCTCTCTCTCTCTCTCTCTCTCTCTCTCTCTCTCTCTCTCTCTCTCTCTCTCTCTCTCTTCCTTTTGCTATTTCTTCTTCTTCTTCTTCTTCTTCTTCTTCTTCTTCTTCTTCTTCTTCTTCTTCAAAGCGTACGGGACGTTTGCATGCCTCCACCCCACCCACCTCCAACCCCAGCCCCCACGCCCACCCCCCATTCAGCCCACGCAGCTGCTAATGGCTTCTCGGCTCTCTGAGAGACCAAGGAAGGTAGAAGCTGCGAGTGATAACAAATGAGCACCAACCGGCCTAACAACCCTGTCCATGAGAAAAGAAAAGAAACTCTTAGTGACCTGAATAGTCTGGTACCTTAAATGAAAAAGGTCCCCCCTCCCCTCCCTTCCCCCCTCCCAAACTTTTTTATGCGGGAATCGAACCCGCGACCTTCGGCATAGGGAACCGGCGAATAACCCAATGTCCTACTAAGATTGTGTGATTGCTGGATATTACGGGCCAGCGCCTTGAGAAGCTCTCTGAGCTTGTAAGTGCGCTATATAAGAGAACTTTCTATCTTTCTCTAAGCCACACCCTGTTACCTTTTTTTTTTTTACGCGCAGCCCTACCGTTGACGGAAACTCCTACGTTGTTTTTTTCTTTTCTTTCTTTCTTTCTTTTTTTTTTCTTGGGGGGGGGGAGGGGGGGGAAGAAGGGGAATTGGAGGGTCGGTAGGTATAAGGGGGGAGGGGGGACACGGTAAAAGATTGATCACAGTCGAGTGATTCAGGCATGAATTGTTGCAGACGTCTTTCTTTCCTATTAGCCAGTGTCTAAAGGCTTGTCGTCTGGGCGCGACAGGAGGAACTATTTCCAGCTGCTTTTTTGACGTAAAGTATCAAGTTTAAATCCAGCGACTTTCATTGTTTTGAGCCTTCGTTCCAGTCCGCACTGTAACTAAAATATCTCTCCCTCATCAAATATTTACTGCCATGTTGCACATGCAATCACTGGCGCCGTGGAAAAATAAGCACAGGCACAACCTCTCAAGGGACTGAACTGCAATCCAGTGATTTTGTGTATGTGTGTGACGTGCTACTCCTCGGATGCCATACTTGAGTTAGCGGATCAATAGTGACATTTTGCACGTAATTGCGCGATTTGTTAGTATGTGCGTGTGTGTGCGTGTGTGTGTATATATATATATGTGTGGGCGGATGAGAGGGTGGGGGAGAGAAAGAGAGAGAGAGAGAGGAGTGAGTGAATGGGGGTCCCCTACAGTCTGTGCAAACAAGCGATTGGGTGTAGAAGTGCAAGGGAATTTGGGGGAAAAGTTGTTAATGCTGGAAGCAAGTTCATGTTGGAACGCGCGGAATGTCATTGTGGAACTCAACGACGGAGTTACAAAACAACCCTCCCACGCCGTTCATCAAAACAAAACAACCAAAAAAACCGGGCTTTTTACCAGCTTTATTTGTGTTGCGCTCAGGCTTAGAAAACCGCCTCGTTAACTTTTTCATTTGTGGAAATCATATCATCACCATCATCATCATCATCATCATCATCATCATCATCATCATCATCATCATCATCATGGATCCGCTGAGCACATGAGTACAAAAGACTTTGTGAAGCAAACCCCTTCATCTGAAACCTTCATGCTTCACATAACTCTGCTTCTCTCTCTCTCTCTCTCTCTCTCTCTCTCTCTCTCTCTCTCTCTCTCTCTCTCTCACTCACTCACTCACTCTCTCTCTCTCCTTGCAGACTGTCATGGATCTTTCTTAGTAGACCTACTCTCGGGCCATTAACCTGGATCTCGTCTTCTCCACAGGTTCGGAGCTCGGTTTTTAACACTTTAATGCTCTCTTTTTTTTAAATAAATATTTTAAGCGCGCTATATAACAGCACTATTTTTACGTTCTTAAGTACTGAAAACTAAATATAGCTGCATACACCCTGACTGAAGCTAGCTAAAATATGCGCCAACGAACTCCCTGGAGCCTTTAAATACGCAGCTCGCAGTTATGCTTGGTTGATGAGCTCCCGGACGGCCTTTTTTCTCACTTTTTTGTTTGTTTGTGTTTGTTGTTGTTGTTGTTGTTGTCACAAATATAACTGAGCGTAGGTGGGGGGATAAGACTTTGGCTGTTGCTAATGTTGTTATTGTTATTGATGCTGCAGTTAATGGTGATGAAAATGAATGTGGACCCCTTGATTGATGATGCAAATTTGCGAAGCCGAGCGGAGCATGTGACTCCAAACTCTCGGCCTCGCCTTGAGAACACGACCCAGCCTGAACTGTTATTTTCCATTATCCCTCGCAAGAGGGACGTCCAAAATATTTGCCTTTGTAAGCGTGTTGATAGTAAACCTGATTGCCGGCTACTAGTGCCACGACACTCTCTGCAGGTCGCTGCCACAAACCAGCATAAAATACCAACCGACAATGTAGTCCTGCTCCTCACCAAAAGCAGAAGACGAATGGTCAGGCGGGAACATATGTTGTGGCGCCTTATCCTGCATAATCCAAGGTCCACACCAAACGATTCTGCCCAGCAGGAGCCACCCAAGGCCAGGTCAAAGGACTGCCTCAAGGGAGACAATCTCTCCCAAGCGTGATCAGTTGCCTCCCATGCCGCCACATGAGTAAAGAACAAGTGATGATGGCCTGCTGTCGAGATAGAGCGCCTTAAGTCTCCAATGCCAAAACGAGCAAGGAAGCGAATTTAACAAATGAAAAAAAATGTTTAAAAATTCTTATTTGATCACCTACTCCTTTGGTTTATATATATATATTCAGGGACTTTAAAGCTCCTGACGATCATGTCCTAAACGAGTGAGTTTAAATTACACCAACACTCTCAGTAAGCACTAGGTCACCCTCCCCCACCCCCAACACACCCCCACAAACGCCCAACCCCGATCCCCCAGAATTGTGCTCATTTGTCAGGAGGCGCTGGACGGTGTGCCTAAGCCAACAAGTTGACGCCTCAGGCGGCTTTGGATAGATCCTGGGTCGCCATGAGTAGCCTGAGTAGCAACTTTCTAGCTGGAGAAAAAACCACCTCAGTATAAGAAAGTTAACATAAAATAAGGACGAGGACGGGACAATGGTGGCGAGGAGGAAGAGGAGGATGACGACGACAGTGATGATAAAGAAGAAGAAGAAAGTGCATGGATGGAGGAGGGTGTTCGTGATGTCCGCGGGGATAGTCATGAAGATGAGGAGGAGACAGGTGTGGCGGCAAGGATGATGAACATTGGTTTGCTGACCTGTGACTCCCTCCCTCTCTCTCTGTCTGTCTGTCTGTCTGCCTCTCTCTCTCCCCCCCCCCCTCTCCCTCTCCTTCTCTCTCCATCTCTCTCTCTCTCTCTCTCTCTCTCTCTCCTTTCTTTCTATTTCACCTCTCAAAGCAATTATAAGAATCTCTCTCTCTCTCTCTCTCTCTCTCTCTCTCTCTCTCTCTCTCTCTCTCTCTCTCTCTCTCTCGTGTGTATCAGTTTATAGTCCCCTCTCTTCCCGATTAGGATTTTCAGAAAGGAGACTTCTCTCTCTCTTTCTCGCCTTTCTTTTTATTTTGCCTTGAGACGTCTTTGCTATTACTTGTAACCGATGACGTTTGCGTTGTAAAACGCTGTTGTTTCAATTATCTAACAGTATAATAAGTGTTGTGACGTTTGTTTGTATGGGTGTGGGGGTTGGTGTGTGGATATGGGAGTGGGGTTGTTTGTGTGGGTGTGGGGGGGGGTTGGTGTGTGGGTGTGTTGTTTGTTTCAAATTTGTTTATTTGGTTGAAATAACGAACTACTTATTTTTAAAAAAATCAATCAAGTCAATTTTGAGCACGTTTAGTAAATAAATTATCTATCTTCTACTTCATCACCATCATCATGCATCATCATCATCATCATCATTATTATTATTATTATTATCATCGTGATCATCATCATCTTCTTCTTTTTCTTCTTCTTCTTCTTGGTGTTGTGCAACCCACCGTTGTGTCTACAAGTAAAAACGTTACATTGATATTTCGTTTTGTGCTCTATATGTGATCGGAATGACTGTGAGTATGGGTACAAACAAGGTTGTTGCTGGAGCTATGTGTGCGTGTTGGAAGGGGTGTATGTGTGGGTGTGAGCGCGCGCGTGGTGTGTGTGCGTGTGTTATTTTAATTAATAAGTAACTGTTTTCCAGTTTGTTCAGCCGAAAGGCAAGTATCCATGTACGACAAAACGCGTTTAACGCTTGTCTGAATATTAATTTTAAAGAAAAAAATGGAAACTAGAGCAGGCCTGAAAATGGCGACTAATTTAGTCGCCATGGCTAGTGAAAAAAAAAATTGGCGACTAAAAAAAAAACTTTAGTCGCCAAATGCGAGTGCGCTAAAATGAACTTTTTTTTAGTTTGGCTAGTAAAATTTTTAGTTTGGCTAGTAAAATTTTTAAGTTACTAGCCAAAGGCTAGTGGGACCATTTTTTCATTTTCAGGGCTGTAGAGTAAAAAAAAAAAAGAATAGATCTACTAATAAATATACATATTTCTTTAAAAAGAAATTACAAAAACAGACGCGAAACTAAACATAGAGTTTGTGTTCTCAATACCAATACAGGGCAACACATTAAAGTTGGAATCTTGGATCTTATATTTCTAACAGGAACTCAAGACAAAGATTTTAACAACGTGTTTTATGTGTTACAGATGTCATGTAAGATGTTATACGTGTGTGCGATGTAAATATAAACTACAAAAGAAAAGCAAATGATGCATGTTATTTTGTTATCCGTTTCATATGTCCTTCCGTAGGTTTTACGTGTGTAGGATGTAAATAAAAACAAAGGTTAAGCAAATGAAGCAAAATATTCTAGGTGTGGGCGATTTACATAAAAAACGAAATGGAAACCCAATGATGCAAGTGATTTTGTTATCTGTTGCAGATGTCCTATTGGCTATACGGGAGTTCGATGCGAATTGATTGACCAGGAGTACATCCTCAGTCTGCTCACAAACTCCCTCCTCTTCAGCTGAGTCTCAGGTCAGTAAGTGATTGGTTCATTCGTTCCTTTCATCCATCCATCCACCCATTCAGCCATCGTTTGACTTGATGCAGGTTGATGGTGATGACTCACGGCATATAATTATGTAGAACTGTCAGAAAATAAATAAATAAATCAGTATGCCACAAACACAGGCAGACATACACATACACACACACAAACACACGCACACACACATTTTCTCTGTCCGATATTATCCCGCCCTCTACCTTACACTCTCTCTCACTCACTCACACACACGCATACACCCACACCCACACACACACACACACACACACACACACACACACACACAAACTATGTGAAACTCGTTTTGATTTACAACGTTGTTTAATTCCTGTTATGTAAAGCTATCCACTGACAACAAAATGACAACACTGTCACTTCCTTATCAACAACTTATAAACAAATCCTTCATTTGTGTGTGTGTGAGTGTTTTTTTTTTATATATATATATAGAACTACGCCTATCTCCAAGCTTGTGACAGTAAGCCTACCTTTTCGGCAATCATCTTCTTTGCTGTGATGAATTTAGAAACGAAAAGTCCTTTAGCCTATGTTTAAGCTTTACCCTTATAGGAACGGCATATTCTATTTGTTTTTGGGTTCACACTGTTGTTAGTTTTCAGGGCAAAACCAATCTGTTATTTATCTTTATGTAACACATCATATATCATCCACGTGTGTGGCAATCTCATGTTTCTTTCTCCTCCTCATCATCATGTTCAGGAACATCATCATCAACATCATAATCATCATCATCATCACTATCATCGTTGATTTATTTGGCACAAGTTAAAAGACCGAGAGTTCTCTCTTCCGAGTTCAGTCCTCACATTCAAATAAACACATACTATCCTATCCTATCCTATCTTATCCTATCCTATCCTATCCTATCCTATCCCGTAACTCGAATGTCGGTGGGGCACCACAGATGATCGTTTAACTAGTGTACTCCATCTTTCTCTGCCCTCATGGTTTCGCTCGGTGTCAAGCCAGTCCATTCTCGAATGTTGTCTTTCCACATCTTTTTCTGTCTCCCTCTTTTTCTGCATCTTTGCACCGTGCCTTGCAGGATGATCTTTGCAAGCCCTGATGCCCTGGTTGTTTCTTGACGCACGCCGATAACATTCGAAGCATGGACCCTCATAGCAGACCTGCAACGAAGAATACAAAGCAAGGAGATGGGGTGATACAGAAAACTTCTGGGCCTTTCCTATACAGAGCACATCACCAACGACGAGGTCCGACAGACCATCACACAAGCAATTGGACAACACGATGACCAGTGCATCAGGCATTGCAAAGACCATCCTGCAAGGCACTGTGCAAGGAGAAAGAAGAAGAGGTAGAGAGAAAAATAAGTGGGGGGACAACATTCGAGAATGGACTGGCTTGACACTGAGCGAAGCCATGGGGGTTGCTGAGGACAGAGAAAGATAGAGTATGCTGGTTAAACGATTATCTGTGGTGCCCCAACGACTTTTAAGTTACGGGATAGGATAGGATATGATAGGATAGGATAGGATGCTCTGGTGACGTGACCATACCATCGGAGTTTCCGTTTCTTCACCACTGTGAGCATGTCATCGTGTGCCCCCACGGGCTCGGCTCCGCGCGCCGGGGGTGGACCCCATGCCTCTCTCTGGCTGGGTGACAAAGTTGCCTACTCCTTTTTCTTCTCTTTTGTCTTGTTTCTGTCTTATTGGTCCTTTCATCTATATTCTCTTCACCCTTAAATTCTCCCAATATACTATGCAGTTTTGACTCCCTTTCTTCTGCCTTACCGGACTTTCCCTGTCTTCTTTTTCCCCATCATTCCTTCTTTTTCCACCCTTCTTTTTCTCTGTGGCCTTCTCTTGGCCCCCTGCGTTTGCCGTGCAGGGCAACCCGTGTCGGGGGAGAATGGGATCCTGGAGGTTGAGGTCACTGAGGGACTGCGGTCCCTCACACTAACACACCTCTTTGGCCCGGACTTCTCCTAGACGGGAGGCTGGCGTGGCCCGCGTCAGTCAAGCGGCTGGTCGTGTATTGCCCTAGCTCTGCTAGAAGGCTGCGGCTCATGGGTCAAACTTGAACAAAACCGTAGTGGCAGTGCGGGATTGTCTGGGTGTATATCCCCCCTGTAGCCCTGGTGCGCTCCCTTGCTGGATTTTCCGCTTGGACGCATCCCCTTGTTGGACTCCGTGGTGGGTGGGGAGCAGGGGGGATGAATTCATAAATTAATAACATGGCTTCCACAAATAAACGACGACTGCGTGATGACGGACCGGACTCGGACACGGACAGTGACATGGACACGAGACAGAAAGCTTGTGCATCGGGGGTAGAAGGGGCCTGGCCTCGTTTTTTGGTTGTAGAGGGGGCGGATCCGGCTATGCCACTAGGCAAGCTGTCTCCGTTCGCAATACAGAAGGGTTTTCAATCCGTTTGCACAATCGGGTTCAAAGATGTGAAAAAACTGAGATCTGGGGCCTACCTGGTGGAGTGCTCAACCAAAAGGGCATCGGATAGTCTTCTAAAGAGGGATTCGACTGTCTTCGTTGATAGACAAATCAAAGTTTCTGTGCATGGACGGTTGAATTCCTCCAAGGGAGTCATCCGATGTCAGGATTTGATCGACATGTCAGAATTGGAAATCCGTGGTGAGCTCTCCAGCCAGGGGGTCACAGCAGTCCAGCGGGTCTTCGTCACCAAGGGATCCCAACGTATCCCCACCAACACACTTTTTGTGACCTTCGCTATGGCCAAATTGCCGGAGTCACTCAAGGTGGGGTACCTTAGGGTGAAGGTGACGCCGTTTGTACCATCACCGTTGCGATGCTACCGGTGCCAAAGATTTGGTCACGGTAGCAAGAACTGTAAAAGCAAGGAAATATGTCGTGATTGTGGTAAAGAGAAACACGAAAACGAATGCAAAAATCCGATTTGCTGTGTGAATTGCGCCGGGAATCATTCGTCCAGCTCCAAAGACTGTCCTCAGTGGCAGTTGGAGCTGGAAATCCAAAAGGTGCGGGCCACTGAGAGTTGCTCCTTTGGCGACGCAAGGAAAAAAGTTCTCCAAAGTAGGCCAGTTCTGAAAGAGAGGTCCTTTGCGTCTGTGGTGGGTTCCACATCTCATGTGGAAGCTAGCACACACCCGCAATTGGACACTGCCATGAGTAAAATAACACAGATCTTGGACACGTTGTGCAAACGGATGGATGCTTTAGAAAAGATGCTCGCGTTGTTTGCCCAGAAGGGGGTTTCTCCAGCCCCACCGATTCCACTGGAGAACGTGCCGACGGACACGTCAAAAACCGTCACTCCAAGCGCGCAGACGGCCGCGCCAAAAGCCGTCACTCCTGCCACGAAGGAGGCTAGGCCTCATGCCACCGCACCAGCAACGACCGGTTTTAGCGACCGGGTAGTTGCTGGGGCGACTAAAATCCTAGTTACCCAGCAGAAGAGCGTCAGAGGAGGAGAGGGAAAGATTGGCAGGGGTGAAGGGGAGAGGGAAGATATAAAATCTGGTGCTGGGGAGAGGGGGAGGAAGTCCGCTGGCAGCTCGGGTTCCGGGTCTTTGACAAAGAATCAAAGGCCCGGACCCCTTTCTTCCAAGCCCCAGCAGCCTCTCGAAACGGAGAACCGTTTCGGGGGGTTGATGGAACATGAAGAGATGGACGAGGGTCCAAAAGATACAGAGACATAATTGTGCTCTCGGAGATGAAAATTTTAGCATTCTTTTACTTAATTTTTATGTCCATTTTACAATGGAACATCCGAGGGATAAGGGCAAATTATGAGGAGCTCTGCTGTCTGCTGACAGAGCATCGACCTGAAGTATTGGCCCTTCAGGAAACTCTCCTGTCAGAAAAACATCCTATAGATATTACTGGTTATTCCTCTCTAGATTGTTTATCCTCTAGAGGTGTTTCACTCTTTATTCATAGAAATGTCCCATTTAATCCAATTTTACTTAATACAAGTTTACCAGCAGTTGCAGCTAGAGTATCTCTTTTTAAATCCCTCACAGTTTGTTCTCTATATTTGACACCATCAATAAATGTAACTAAAAGTGAACTTGAGAATTTGGTCCAACAGTTACCTCCCCCTTTTTTGTTGTTGGGAGATTTTAATGGACGCTCTCCCCTGTGGGGTAGTGATCGTACCGATTCTCAGGGTAAAATAATTGAAGACATTTTAGACTCGTTAAACCTAGTAACTTTGAACGAGGGTGCTCCAACTTTTTCCTGTTCTAGAACTGCTTCTTTGTCCCACATTGATATATCGATCTGTGATCCCTCCTTACTTTTGGATTTTAAATGGACAGTTTTAGAAGATCTCCATGGCAGCGACCATTTCCCGGTTTTATTAAAACATGATTCAGATAACCTTGAGCAAACTCATGGCAGGTGGAAACTGAAACAAGCTAACTGGAGTCTGTTTTCTAACCTGTCTGAGGCCCAGCTACGTGCTAAGAACCAGGAATTTTCAAATGCCTTAGATCCAATACAGCTTTATACTGACATAGTTATTAACAGTGCCAAGGAGTCCATTCCGCAAACTTCGTCAAACCCTCACACACTTAAAAAACCCTGGTTTGACGATGAATGTAGAAAACTTCAGCAAGCTCGTAAAAAAGCTTTAAGAACTATGTTTTTACACCCAAGCACTGAAAATAAACAAAACCACCAACGTTTGCGAGCGCAATGCCGACAGCTCTTCAAACGAAAGAGAAAGGAATCGTGGAGAGGTTTCTGCTCCACGCTTAATTCAAAAGCGAAACTGTCGAAGGTGTGGAAAGTAGTCCGCAAACTCAAAAATAGAAGTAACAAACAGGTGAGCCCATGCCTTACTGTGCAGGGTGACGTAATCGGAGATAAAAAATTAGTAGCTGATCTTTTGGCTTCTTCTTTTGCTGCAAATTCTTCCTCTGAAAATTATTCTGTCCCTTTTCAAACAGTTAAAACCCGTAAAGAAAAACAACAGTTACATTTTACCTCCGATAATTCTGAAGATTACAACATTCCGTTTTCATTAGTCGAACTTGATGATGCAATTAACAAAAGTGCAGATTCAGCAGTTGGACCGGATGATGTACATTATCAATTTCTCAGACATTTAACAAGGTACTCACGGTCTCAACTGCTGGACATCTTCAATCAGCTCTGGATCACTGGCACCTTTCCTCCCTCCTGGAGAAAGGCCATCATTGTACCCATCCCTAAACCTGGCAAAGACCATACTAACCCGACAAACTATAGACCAATAGCCTTAACGTCTTGCTTATGCAAGACACTGGAAAGAATGGTTTATTCTCGTTTACTGTGGTATCTCGAAACCAATAATATCTTATCCAACACTCAGTGTGGCTTTCGAAGTGGTCGAAGTACTGTTGACCACCTGGTGCGACTGGAAACTTTTATCCGTAACGCGTTCGTCCAGGGTGAACATGTCGTTGCCATCATGTTTGATTTGGAAAAAGCTTATGATACCACATGGAAATATGGCATTCTTTCAGATTTACAAGAAATGGGTTTGAAGGGACATTTACCTCTGTTTATATCCAATTTTCTAACAGACAGAATTTTTCAGGTTAAGGTTGGGGGATCTTTGTCAGCTACGAGAGAACAGGAGATGGGAGTGCCTCAGGGTAGCATCTTGTCTCCCTTGCTGTTTAATATTAAAATAAATAACATTGTTCGTTCCGTTAAACGGGGAATTGACAATTCTTTATTTGTCGACGATTTTGCATTAGTAGCCAAAGGTAAAACTTTGGCATCTGCAGAACGTCAGCTACAGTTATGTGTCAAGGCCGTTGAAGACTGGGTTTTACAAAATGGTTTTAAATTTTCTGAAGCAAAAACTGCATGCATTCACTTTTCCCAGCACCGGGGAATTATTCAAGACCCTACTATTCTCCTCAATAAAACTCAAATAAAGGCGGTCAAACAAGTCAAATTTTTGGGTGTTATTTTTGATCAAAAGCTATCTTTCATTCCTCATCTGAAAATTTTGAAAACTAAATGTCAACAGGCCTGCAATTTGCTCAAGGTTATCAGTGGTACAGACTGGGGTGCTGACAAGAAAACTTTATTGCTGTTATATCGTTCTTTAATTAGATCCAAGTTAGACTATGGTTGCATTGTCTATGGTTCTGCTAGAAAATCTTATCTTAAGATGCTAGATCCAGTTGCCCATCAGGCACTACGCATTGCTTTGGGTGCGTTTCGCACTTCCCCTTGTGAAAGCCTTTACGTGGAAGCTAACGAACCTCCGCTGGAGCTGAGACGTACAAAATTGTCAATGAATTACTATTTAAAATTAAAAACTGATCCTATGAACCCTGCTTATGACTGTGTTTTCAACCCAGATTTTGTTCAGAAATTTGAAGCCAAACCTAACACAATTCCTCCGTTTGGCATCAGAATGCAAGCTCATCTGGAAAAAGCAGGCATTGATGTTGCTTCCATCAACGACGATGAACTTCGGACTGAAGCTCCCCCATGGAAATTATGTACCCCAAACATTAATTGGCAGTTGTCCGCTTTCCTTAAAAACAATACATCCGAAACCGTATATAACCAACTTTATCTAGAACAGTGTGCTTTATACCCAGGATATGAACAACTTTTTACAGACGGGTCAAAGAAAGGAGATTCAGTTGCTGCTGCGTCTGTCTCCGAGAGACACTTAGACCAGCCTTTGCAACAGCGTTTACCTGATTTTTGTTCTGTTTATACAGCTGAGCTCAAGGCAATTCATTTAGCTCTGAAACAAGTTTATCAATCCAAAAGAACCTCATTTTTAATCATGTCCGATTCATTGTCAGCACTTCAGGCTCTTTCCACGAGAAAGATATCACACCCTTTTCTGGCAGAGATCCATGACCTCCATACACAACTTGTTTCTGAGGGTAAAAAGATAGTTTTTATGTGGGTCCCTGGTCACATGGGCATCCGCGGCAATACTGCAGTAGACAGGGCGGCTAAAGATGCTCTACATCTCGATTTCCCTCCAGAGATTTTCCAGTTTGTGCCCTACTCTGACCTACGTTGTATGACTGGATCTTATTGTAAACGACTGTGGCAGATTGACTGGTCTAACCATGTCAACAACAAATTATTTCAAATTCTTCCCGATTTGTCCACTTCTTTGCCTAACTTTGCGTCCACTCGCAGAGAGGAAACAGTGTTATCTCGCCTTCATATTGGGCATACTTATGTCACCCACAGTTTCCTTTTAAAAGGAGAAGAACCACCATGGTGCTTTGCATGTGATCAATCTTTTTCTGTTCGCCATTTTATGTCTGAATGTGCTGATTTGATTGAGGAAAGGGAAACATATTTTGGTTCCATACCTTTCAAAGAGATTTTTAAAGTATGTAATGGTCAACATCTGTTTCAATTTTTACATGATGTTGGTTTGTTCTATCGCATATAAATTGTATCGACATGTTTTGTTTAGTTTGGATTTTATTAGGACTGAATTTAGTGATTTGATTGAAGAAAGAGAATATATTTTTAATACATCAGTTTTAAAGAAGTCTCTTAAAGAGGTGTCATGTGAAAGTTTGTTTGTGTATTTAAGAGTAACAGGCTTGTTTTTTAAGACTTGAATCATTTTATAATATTTTAAGATAACGTCTCTCTGGTCCTGATTTGGCTCGGAAGAGTCCGCTGGACCTAAAGCAATAACCTTGTATTGTATTGTATTGTATGTCATCGTGTTGTCCAACGGCTTTTGTCGGACTTCGTCGTTGGTTATGTGCTGGGTATAGGAAATGTCCAGAAGTCTTCTGTAGCTCCTCATCTCCATGCTTTGTATTCTTCGTTGTAGGTCTGCTGTGAGGGTCCATGTTTCGCCAGAGTAAGAGAAGATGGAGATGATAAGGGAGCGCAGCAACCATGCCTTGGAGTGTAGGCTGATGGTCCTGTCTTTCCAAATGGGCTTCAACCTTGTCAGGGCAGCAATTGTTGGTGCTGTCCTGGAGAGGACTTCCTATCAGGACCCACTGGTCTGATACAGTAATGTTGCTCCGAAATATGTGACGCTGTGCACTGTTTTGAGGAATTGTTTGTTATGGCGCGTAACTTCAGTTGCCATGATTCTTATATTTTTTATGAATTTTTTTATAAACAAAAATGAAAATTGTATCTCTCAAAATCTATAATGAAAAATATCTAAAAATGACACGAAATCTGGACGACATTTCATTTTTGAAATAAAATTGCACATTTCAGTCACGATTCAATTTCCGTCAGGCGTGTGTCCGTTATGCTGCTATATTTTGGAACAGCCCTCGCTTTCAACCTTGTTGGGGGGTATTTTAGACGTCGACGGCAGAATTGCTGCTAAGCTGGGAGAGGGTAGGGGAGGGAAAGGGGGGCTAAAAACCTGAAAACACTCATCGCAAACCACTGGGTGAGTTGGCTTTAAACGGATTGCGGTGCTGGAAATGAACGGACGCTTTTTTCATTTTTCAAATATTCGTCCTAATCTTATCCTAATCTCTCTCGCGGGTGGCCGGAGAGTTCAGACAACAGTTCAGTTGGTAGAGCGTCGGACTCTCGCCGGTGGAAGGTTACAAAATCCTTTTAACTTTGCCACTTGGACATGTTCCTCCTGTTTTGGTCTGGTAGTCATTTCACAAGATGGAGCAGTAACTGTAGTTTTACGTGTTGCATCATGTTACATTCGATGTTGTTTTTTCTCTATCAGTAGTTGATTCAGCCCCGATGCTTGAAATCCTGATAGGTGTAACTCAGATTCGTTTATCCACGCAACCCGTTCAATCATCAACAAGGCAGGAGTCGTCGTTTGAAGTTTTCCACTTTTATTCAGCATACATCAACAACTGCATACAATCGTTCAGTCGCTTTTCACTTTACAATTCTCGACTATCAACTTTCCACTTTTTACAACTTTCTCAACTCTAACACAACAGCTCTCTCTACTCTTCTTCTCTACTCAAACAGTGCGGCACTATATATAGTCTCTACATACTCCAGAACAGGCGATAATACCCCCGCATAACACACCACAACCAATCAGAGTAATTTCATCATCACTGTCTTACGTCATACAACCTTATTTGGGATGGAAGCGTCTCGTGGTTACCACTAGATTTATCCACACGCTTCGATCGATCGTAAACAACCAACTCTAGAAAATTCTCAAATAATATCGATTAACTAAAATTACCAACGTTATACAAAGCTTCTTCTAATAACAACGCAAAATCAAATCATAGTTAAATACATTCTATTATTGCATGCTTTGCAAAACAAAACGAACAGATCTATCGCTCGCGTCACACACGAAATATCGTGCGCGTTTCAACGTAACACATCAAAACTAGGATAGATTCGTGTGTTTTACGATTCTCCGCTGTTGTGAAAGCCACCATGGCTGACGCACGAATTTCCGCTAAAAATGCAAGCCTAATTTCTTTAAACATGAATGGCAAGTAATGTTATCATCAGCAGCAGCAATTTGTAGTACCGGTAGTAGTAATAGTGGTAGCTTTTGAAGTAGAAGTAGTAGTAGTAGTAGTTGTTGTTCTTTCTTCTAATTCTTCTTCTTCTTCTTGTCTCAATGTGATCAGATCCATTATCCGATTTGACCTCGGTGGCTCAGCATTTTGTCAAGTAATGTTACCGTCATCATCAGCATCAGCAGCAGCAGCTGAGAAACTTGTAGTAGTAGTAGTAGTAGTAGTAGTAGTAGTAGTAGTAGAAGTAGTAGTAGTAGTAGTAGTAGTAGTAGTAGTAGTAGTAGTAGTAGTAGTATAGTTGTTGTTATTATTGTTGTTGTTTTACTTCTTCTTGTTTTTTTCTTGTTCTTGTTGTCTCTCTGTGGTCAGATCGGCCATGTGTCTTGAGCTTGGTGGTCAGCAGTTGTTGGCGTGGTGTTCACGCAACATTGTGCATGCAGAAGGTGGGTGTGCTGGGTGTGAGTTTTCGATGTCGACTTCATCCTAGAATTGCGAAATACTAAAAAGGAACTGAGACAGGTTGGGGTAAAGTGAAGCCCTTGAAAGCTTTTCTATAAGCGTTACCTAATCTCTCTTGTCAAAATCACGGCCTAACCCACCCACCCACACAAACAGAACGTTGTTTTTTTTCTATAACTCGGTAACCTGCTCAATATGATGCTGGCTGCCAACAACACCCTCTTTCCTTCCTGTCTGTCATATTTCTTTGATTTCATCTGAGAAGAAATGTTCTTCACTAACAGAGTACATTCTTGACAGTGGAATGTTTCACCACCAATAATAAAATATATGTTTAAAAAAACCGCCAAGGCACAGATTATAAATAGTTTTTAAAACGGTGGACGAAATATATATTGTTCAAACTTGAGATTCTTCAACTGTACACCGTTTTCATTTAATTCGGGAATGGCATCTGACAAATTTTATTTGTAAATTAATAATCTAAGACTCTAGTTTGGCAACAATATCAGCAATTTCCTCACATGTGTTTTTGAAAAATAAACTCAAACTCTAGTTCGACAAAACATTTTGTCATTACCATTCATTCAGGAATGATTCAGTCCAAACGAAGAACACAGCAATAAAAAACTACCCTTATTTTGCCATAAAATAGAAGGTCTACTGAAACCTTTATCAAAGATAAATTGTTAGTGTTGCAACAAATGTTTAATTATCCTTAAGTCAGGGATGAAGCAGCTTAATCCAATTATATCCCCTCTCCCTCCCCCCCCCCAAAAAAAAAGAAGAAGAATTGTTTTCCATTTTTCTGCCCTTAATGGAATGAGCCTATGGAATGGAAATAAATGCAGAGAATACCAAAATGATGACCAACAGCATCAATGGCATCGACATGGACATCAAAGTCCAAGGTCAATCCCTCAACATGGTGCATAGCTTCGAGCTTCAAATATTTAGGAGCCATTGTAACCGATAATGGGTCCCGACAGAAAGTCCTCTCCAGGATCGCACAAACAACTGCTGCCCTGGGAAGATTGAAGCCCATTTGGAAAGACAGGACCATCAGTCTACATTCCAAGGTAAGACTGCTGCGCTCCCTTGTCATCTCCATCTTCCTATAAGCTTATGAAACATGGACCCTCACAGCAGATCTACAACGAAGAATACAAAGCATGGAGATGAGGTGCTATAGAAGAGACTTCTGGGCATTTCCTATAGAGAGCACATCACCAACAACGAAGTCCGACAGACCATCACACAAGCCATTGGACAAAACGATGACATGCTCACAGTTGTGAAGAAAGGGAAACTCCGATGGTATTGCCACGTCACCAGAGCATCAGACCTTGCAAAGACCATCCTGCAAGGCACGGTGCTAGGAGGAAGAAGAAGAGGGAGACAGAAACTGAAGTGTGAGGACAACATTCCAGAATGAACTGTCTTGAAACTGAGCGAGGCCATGAGGGTTGCTGAGGACAAAGAAAGATGGAGTACGCTGGTTAAACGATCATCTGTGGTGCCCCTACGACCTTCGAGTTACAGGATAGGATAGGACAGGATAGGATAGACTTATTGTGTCATAAAACTGACAGTCTGCTGAATTCTTCATATTAACTGTATAACAGATTTTATAGGCACATTCGGAAAGGCGTCTGACGAATTCTGTCTAACAAATAATCTTAAATTTTAATTTTGCAACGATTTTGTAATGAGGAATGAGTCGATCTCATTCTACTGTATTAAAAGAAACTAGACATATATTGACATAAAATAGAAGGTGTACTGTAATCTTCATCGTTTATATAACTTATTTTCATAGAGATCTATGACGTGTGGTCATGACAGGTGGATACTTGTAGCGTGGATCCTTGCTTGTCGCTATCTCTGTAGACAATATGTAATCCCGTACACATTTTTGTTGTTGTTGGAATAATCTCATGTTTTGATGACAGTGCTCTTGATGCTCTTGATATTATATTTTCAATATCTCCTTTGTTTAGCCACTGACACAAAGAACGTAGTCTGACACGTTGTCATAAACTTAACAGTTCTTGAAAGTTCAAACCACGCATTGAATAAGGGATGGCTTTGTAGTAAGTAGACGTCAAGTCAAGACATCTGTATTCACGAAATACAGTGTCCAAAAAATGGCGTTTAGCTTATAACTTATACAACAAACACGCGCGCATGCACGCATGAACACACACCACACACACATGAACACACATACACACACACGCACAACTTTACAGTCTTCACAGAACTTGCCTTAACTCTTCTACAGTTTACAAACTTTCCATCTTCTGACTACGACATCTAACATTTTACACTGTATAGCACTTCTTCACGTTCTACTGGACTCGGCTCTGTTCTGTCCTATACTCTTTCTTCCCTAGTCTGTTTCCCGTTCTAACTGACCTACACATCTTCTAACAATGGTGGTCTCTCTCCTCGGTCGAGTCCTCCCGAGTACTGATCCCTTCATCGAGTCCCCTCTCTTCGACTCCTCCAGATCGATTCGATTCGATAACTAGAATTAACTTCCTTGGACACATAAGCTTAATAAGGGATTTTTTTTTCAGCGTATGAAAAATTAAAACAAAGTGAAAATTACACGTTACGTATTTCCTTATACTCAAAACTAATCATTTATTACAAAGAATAACATCCATTCCAAATAGAAAACAACAGTTATACATTATCATTTCTAGAGGCATTGGTCTATACCAACAAAAGCAGTTGAAATAAAACCTGATAAGCATAGAACCAAGAAGGCCAGTCAAATGAGGTCCTATAGTTCTATTTAATAAAATTCAAGATCAATAAAATAATAAAATTACTTTTAAAAACAGGTAAAATAGATTTTAAAATTAAATTATAAAATCAAATTAAATTAAAAGAGAATAAGTCGGTGCGTATTTTTTTTAAAAGATGGCAACATTGAAGCTGAGAATCCCGGGCAACAACCAAGACCGCCAGGGGCAACAACCAAGGTTATAACACCCCGGGCAACAAACAAGGTTATAACACCCGGAGCAACAACCAAGGTTATAACACCCGGGGCAATACCAACGATGTTATAGCACCAGATCAACAACCTTTCGGTTACTAGTACAGCAACTGAGCTAAATGACCCCACGATCTCCTGATCTTCTTTGAGGTTTAACGTCTACACCCACCATTGGCGATATGACAGACGGGGATAACCATCCCAGGGAAAGAGGGGTGGGGACCTAAATCAACACTGAACCACCAAAGCAATCATACTGCTAAAATGGACAGTGAAAATGACCACTTTTTATTTCGCCCACCACGGGATTCGAACCTGGGTCATCAGTGTGCCAGGCGAACGCTGTACCACTTGAGATACGTCGGTGGGACAGGCAGGCAGGCAGGCATGTAGATTAACGTCCCCGGACACCATAGCGTATAGGGGACTTGGATGTCGGAGGTCTGTTGATATAGGAAGTCATGATGCAGTAGGTGAAGCAGGATGTAGTAGAAAATCATGATGCAGTAGAAAGGTCGCTTGAAGATGGAGCGCTCCGCACAAGACAGCTGCGACAAACAGTTGAAGAAATCACATAAAAATGAATGACATCCTCTTGCATCCATTGTTATACTCATATTTCCTAAGGTACAGTCGATGGTCCTAACACTAGTCATTCACTTTTTCTTCATGTCAATGAAACCTTATGACCCATCCGTGATGGTATTTCTACATCATGACGTCACTTTAGTCTGCTCCTCCAACCTAGCGTCATAACTTGCATCTTTACTCAAGACTGGGTCCCTTTTGGAAGGCATTTAACAACTTTACGGTATAGACGGCTAACTGGTGATAACATCTCCTTCTGGGCCTGTAGGCCTATTTAAAAAGACCCGCTTGTAAACCCTTCGATGGGCTGTTTTTCTCTTATCTTAGGGTTGGAGAAAACTGCCGGTAACCTTAGCTCGGTATTCAAAAAAGCCTACCTGATGCATGGTCCCTACCTCGAGCTTTAAATTCCCCTCTTTTGCGCATGCGCTCTTTAATAACAACGGCACAACCGCTGCCATAGCAGACGACGGACCACACGAAAGAAAAAAGCAACTTTTCCCATCGACAATTTTTAGTTTCATTAGCATTGAAAGAGGAAATCAAAAGCATTTTACTTTCGTACTTCGACATGGTCATTAGTCTACCATCAAAAAGAAAGTATTTTTACGGCAATTTTACTGCCACTAGCATAGATAGAACTTTAAACCTAGTGTTAAACACACAGTTGCAGTGAAGGAAAAGTGACGATGCCGGGCTTCGCATGTTGCAACTCCTCTCCTACTTTATTGGTAATTCGCCCGATGTTGATTCTTCAAAATGTGAATTTCCAGTAATGTTCTACATCATCAAGTATATTTAGAGGATTTCATCTGTCCCGAAAGACGCTTTTCCTTCGTCTCCGATGCAAAATCGTTGCGAAAACTATTGCATTCGCCATTTTACCTCGGCAAGGGTACGAGTTACCGGAGGGGGGTAGCGTCGGTAAAATTATCGGCCGTTTGGCCGAGTGGCAGGGCAGTTCCAACTTCTCTGAATACCAGACAAGTCTACACCAGCGGAAGGTAAAGATTTTACCCCTCCTCATAGTAAATTACCAGCGGGTATTGCCTTTTCTGAATACGGACCCAGGAAAGGTCTGGGCATAAACAGGAAGGTGTCACGGCTAGCGACTACTTATCAATAGCTTCGGGGATGTCTACCGGCTACTTCACGTACGTGTCACACCTGCTACAGTACATACCAGAGCTAACCTACAGTAACACTCTGAATAGACTGGACAGTTCTCTTATAGAGGTACATGATACTGTTACATGATATGTTAGACAGAATACAACCCAAAACAAATATTTTCACTATAATAAAGGTTTTTCCACTCATAATCATAACAACATGCATAATGATTACATCAGACAAGATACCCAAAAAATAAACACAACACTTAAAGCGCACATTAAAATGTAAATTTGTAAATACAGTCCCAAAGCATACATCGATCCAAAAAGGATATCAACTACTTTCCAAAAGGGTTTTATAACCTTATTAGCTAATTACATCTCCGTAAGTCATTGTTACTATCTTTCTATGTTCAAGCTTAGGCAACAGATACTTTGTTAAGAGTCTAGATGCGAACATAGAGCTGGAGAACAACATTGTTTCTATGGACTACCAGGCGGCCATCTTAAACTTGCTATAACATAAACCCTCACTATACAGCTGTACATAAGCTATAAATTAACATGTGGTTGCTACAGGAGTGCTCTTCCATCTACAGTCCGTTGGCTGTTAATCTTCTTCTTCTAAGACAGAAAGGCAAACGCTACGGCCAGACGAGCTGCCTTTAAAGTCCACTCAGCGAAGTCTCCTCTCTGAAAATCCTTATCGGGAAGAGAGGGGACTATAAACTGATACACATACATCACACAGTATAATTCGTCAAGCATCGCCTACCCATCGGATCAAGCAAAACTGGCCGCTCTACATTCCAAAGTAAGACTGCTGCGCTCCCTTGTCATCTCCATCTTCCTATATGCTTGCGAAGCATGGACCCTCACAGCAGATCTCAAACGAAGAATACAAAGCATGGAGATGAGGTGCTACAGAAGACTTCTGGGCATTTCCTATACCCAACACATCACCAACGACGAAGTCCGACAGACCATCACACAAGCCGTTGGACAACACGATGACCTGCTCACAGTGGTGAAGAAACGGAAACTCCGATGGTATGGCCTAGTCACCAGATCATCAGGCCTTGCAAAGACCATTCTGCAAGGCACAGTGCAAGGAGGTAGATGAAGAGGGAGACCGAAAAAGAGGTGGGAGGACAACATTCGAGAATGGACTGGTTTGACACTGAGCGAAGCCATCAGGGCTGCTGAGGACAGGGAAAGATGGAGTATGCTAAACGATCATCTGTGGTGCCCCTACGACCTCCGGGTTACGGGACAGGATAGGATAGGCCGCTCTAATCATTGCGTCATTACATCTTTCCCATCTCTACTGCAGGAAACTCAGCATCGCTAATTTTCTATCTTGGTATCTGATACATCGGCTTGTAGCTGTAGTGGATTAGCTTAAGTGAAAGATCAAACATGACAACAGTTTCCTTCATCTGTTCATGTTGATCTTTACACACACACACACACAATCCTAATCTACGTCGCTTGGTTAAACATCACTGTTCTCTTCTTCTTCTTCTTCTTCTTCTTCTTCTTCTTCTTCTTCTTCTTCTTCTTCTTCTTCTTCTTCTTCTTCTTCTTCTTCTTCTCTCCATTGTATTTCCAGACTTATCTGCAAACTACTTGGAAATGTTCAGAATCAGAGCCTCTCTAAATGTCGGTCGGTTGGACGCCCTATCTCAAGACCCACATGACGGATTTTCACCATAACTTCATAACAACATTACCTATGGGGGTGGCCGGCCTCTCCTGCCATCAGATTGGCTCTACCGCAAAGGTCAAGGTCACTGGACTCAATTTTGTTGCTAAACACATTTTGCTCCAAATCTCAAAATCGAGAAAAAATTGTTAGGCTGCTTGGCGAGGACAACTGCATACTTATTGTAGAATAAACATCGAGAAACAAAGGTATCTCCTACACATGTGCGTCTCACCCCGAGATAACAACCAACTGAGGCGAGAGTGAAAGCATCCACATCCCATCTCATAATTGGTGACTCGGTTGTAAAGTCGTCCGATCAGACCTCGTGTACAAGTAAAGCAAACAAGCCAGCTGATCAGTTTGTCAGGCATTACTGTAGACGATGTCAAACACTGCATGCTACAACGTGTACTGTAGGAATGTCCAACACCTTTATTTCACATTGGAGTTAATACCTGTTTCAGTGATGTCGTCACTGTTGCTCAGTGGAATGAGCTATACAAACTGTCAAAGAACATTTTCCCTAACGCTCCTCTACACTTCTCCTCCATTATTCCTCCGAAAGTAATCTCATCATCAACATTGGCTAAAGCTGTTGCGGAATCTAATGTGCACCATGTGCTCAAATGAAGGCTGTGACTTCATTAACAACGACAACTTCGCTCCACCTCATTTGCATTACGAAGAAAACTTCGATGAGTGAAAATGCGGAATTTTCATCATTTTGACGAATCGCGATTCTTATGTAAGTTTCTGGTATTTTTGGGATATATTGGGTAAATTGCTATAAATTTAAGTTTGAATAAATACTTTGACTGCATTCTCTCACCATTTTTGTTGTTGTTGATTCATTAAAATAGGCGTAAGCTTACTTTGCTCCGAGAAAATGGTGCTGTTTTCCGCTGCTTTTGCTTTCAGATTTAAAATGGCGGAGGAGTTTGTGGTTCTGATTGAGATTTTCAACATACGTTTTGCATTATGTCTAGGTTTCAAGTGTATCCTAGGTAAAGATGTAAAATCACTTTTCTGGTGTATTCTTATGAGTGTGCACGAAG
>CM072513.1:96645246-96722746 GCA_036898135.1 Oncomelania hupensis | reverse complement strand
ATCAGATTATCTGATGATGATTATTGTATTATTAAGCAACTAAACATCAGACTATCTGATGATGATTATTGTATTATTAAGCAACTAAACATCAGACTAGCTGATGATGATTATTGTCTTATTAAGCAAATAAACATCAGATTATCTCGTGATGATTATTGTCTTATTATGCAACAAAACATCAGATTATCTGATGATGATTATTGTCTTATTAAGCAACTAAACATCAGGCTATCTGATGATGATTATTGTATTATTAAGCAACTAAACATCAGATTATCTGATGATGATTATTGTCTTATTAAGCAACTAAACATCAGGCTATCTGATGATGATTATTGTATTATTAAGCAACTAAACATCAGATTATCTGATGATGATTATTGTATTATTAAGCAACTAAACATCAGGCTATCTGATGATGATTATTGTATTATTAAGCAAATAAACATCAGATTATCTGGTGATGATTATTGTCTTATTAAGCAACTAAACATCGGACTATTTGATGGTGATTATTGTCTTATTAAGCAACTAAACATCAGGCTATCTGATGATGATTATTGTATTATTAAGCAACTAAACATCAGATTATCTGATGATGATTATTGTATTATTAAGCAACTAAACATCAGGCTATCTGATGATGATTATTGTATTATTAAGCAAATAAACATCAGATTATCTGGTGATGATTATTGTCTTATTAAGCAACTAAACATCGGACTATTTGATGGTGATTATTGTCTTATTAAGCAACTAAACATCAGACTGTTTTAGAGAAGAGGCAAGGACCCCTGCTTGAGGACGGCGTTTACCAAGAAAACTGGAGGTTCCAATGTAGCCCGCATAAACCCGTATTAACGTTAACTTCTCCCTGTTTTTTTTAATTTAAAGTTTAAACCACATGATCAAGAGATGAATGTGTGTTGCTATTGTTTATGTAAGAGAGAGAGGGGGGGGTGGGGAGCGCGTGTGTGTGTCACATATGAGCATATATGTTGGTTATATAGATCGGCTGCGTTTTGCGTCTGATGAAACAGACAACGGCGTTAACAGAGCTATAACAACAGAGCAGCATTTAAAGCTAAGTCTAATTCATTTACGAGCTTAGACTCAAGTTTACATGGATTTTGACATCAGGTGTGCCTGCACTCCTATCCCAGTGGGCGAAGGGTGTGGGTATACATGTACGATTAGGAATATTCTGTGATGTTGGTGCTAAGAATAATGGGGTTTGCTTGCTTGCTTCCCTTGTCTTTTCACGTATTTAGACAGAAAAAGACAGGGTGCGCTCTCCATTACAGGGGCGGACGAGGGGGGGGGTTCCGGGGTTTCCGGAACCCCCCCCCCCCCAGCCCAAAAAAAAAAAAAGGAAAAGAAAGAAGAAGAAGGAGAGAAAGAGAGAGAGAGAGAATACAATTATAAAAATAAAAATAAACATAAACATAAAATAAATACTATATATATGGGTTTTTTTTTTCCAAAATTCGTATAAAAAAATAAATAAATAAATAAATAATATATATATATATATATATATATATATATATATATATATATATATATATATATATATATATATATATATATATATATATATATATATATATATATATATATATATATATAATTTATTTATTTATTTATTTTTTTTATACGAATTTTGGAACCCCCCCCCCCCCCCAAAAAAAAAAAAAAAACTAACTGATCCGCCCCTGCATTAGTTCCGCGTCGACGAATTCCGTTTGTGTTGATGCCACTTCTGTAGATGTGTCGCTCACGTTCTACATATTGATAAGGGGGGTGGGGAGGAAAAGGAAAGGAGTGTGACGGGAGGTGGTATTGGGATTGGAAGGGGGGGGGATAGAGGGAAGGTTTAATGGGGTAGGGGCGGGAGGTGATGAGGGAAGGTGGTGAGGGGAGGTGAGGGCCACCCCAAATATTCTTAGCACGTTAGATATGTCGCACGAACAACTGCTGCCCTGGCGAAGTTGAAGCCAATTTGGACAGACAGGACCGTCGGTCTGCATTCCAAGGTGAGGCTGCTGCGCTCCCTTGTCGTCTCCATCTTCCTGTATGCTTGCGAAACATGGACCCTCACGGCAGATCTCCAACGAAGAATACAAAGCATGGAGATGGGGTGCTACAGAAGACTTCTGGGCGTTTCCTATGACCGGCACATCACCGGCGACGGGGTCCGACGGTCCATCACACAGGCCATTGGACAACACGATGACCTGCTCATAGTGGTGAAAAAACGGAAAATCCGATGGTATGGCCACGTCGCCAGATCATCAGCACTTGCAAAGACCATCCTGCAAGGCACAGTGCAAAGAGGCAGAGGAAGAGGGAGACCGAGAGGGAGGTGGGAGGACAACGTTCGGGAATGGACTGGTTTGACACTGAGCGAGGCAGTCAGGGTTGCTGGGGACGGGGAGGGATGGAGTACGCTGGTTAAACGATCATCTGTGGTGCCCCAACGACCTCCGAGTTACGGGATAGGATAGGATAGATATGTCGATTGCTTTTTATTTTTTATTTTTTAGGAGAGGGGGTGGACATTGGGGTAGGGGTGCGGTGTTTTAACTATTTTCACTGCGTATTTTGAAAAAAGATGTGGTCATCTTGGTGGCTTTTTTTTTTCTTGGGGGGTGGGGGCGTGTTAAGTTTTTTTTAATCTATAAACCTTAGCGCAAGTCAGGGAGCTCCACCCCCACCCTCACACACAAAATACATAAATAAAAAAATTAATTAATTAATTAATATCAATATCCTATTCTAACCCGTAATTCGAGGGTTGTTGGGGCACCACAGATGATCGTTTAACCAGCGTTCTCCATCTTTCTCTGTCCTCAGCAACCCTCATGGCTTCGCTCAGTGTCAAGCTAGTCCATTCTCGAATGTTGTCATCCCACCTCTTTCTGTCTCCCTCTTCTTCTGCCCTCCTTGCACCGTGCCATGCAGAATGGTCTTTGCAAGGCCTGATGCACTGTTGACGTGCTCATACCATCGGACTTTCCGTTTCTTCACTACTGTGAGCATGTCATCGTGTTGTCCAATGGCTTATGTGATGGTCTGTCGGACTTCGTTGTTGGTGATATGATAGGTATAGGAAATGCCCAGAAGTCTTCTGTAGCAGCTCATCATCTCCATGCTTTGTATTCTTTGTTGTAGATCTGCTGTGAGGGTTCATGTTTTGCAAGTGTATAGGAAGATGGAGATGACAATTATGGAGCGCAGCAGCTTTACCTTAGAATGTAGACTGATGTTCCTGTCTTTCCAATTGGGTTTCAACCCTGTCAGGGCCGCAGTTGTTTGTGCTATCCTGGAGAGGACTTTCTGTCTGGACCCGTTGTCAGTAATAATAATAATAATAATAATAATAATAATAATAATAATAATAATAATAATAATAATAATAATAATAATAATAATAATAATAATAATTATTATTATTATTATTATTATTATTATTATTATTATTATTATTATTATTATTTTTAAAAAATCTGTATACGGAAGCACATTAGTTGCTGGGGGGTGGGGTGGGGTGGGGGTTGTTTCACGGCAATAAACTTATTTTTATTGTACACACTAAAACTGGGTAGGAATGGTATCAAACAACGCACGTCAAAGATACGTTACCCCCAATTAAATTAAACTCTTTCAATTTACGTCTGTTCACTTCAAAGTGGCGTTATAATTGGACAATTAAAATCTGACAATAAACGAATAAAATAAAAAAAATAAATTTAAATGATGACAATTTGCCCAGCTTTCTTAATGACTCTAACAAGGGAAATTACAAGCAAGACTATACAAACTTGGCATCTCATCAGGAATGATATGCAAGCCGCTGTTAAGAAACTCCAACCCATGCATCTCTATAGGCGAGGTCCCTTTACCACTTGCGTTCTGCAGCAAACTTTTTGTTTGCACTATACAACATGTTTTAAGACCATCATCTCCTTCTGATATGATAATTCCATTGTCCTTAAAATGTAAAAGATACATCCGTTGCATGCTTTTCAACGACTGGTTCACTATATTTTGAACGATTAGGCAAAAAGGTAGGGTATGTTGGAACACTTCGCCTAACAGGCTTTTCAATGCTTATTGGGAGAATGCCTCATCTGATTTGGAATTCGCGACGCTATGGCAAGGTGGTGGCGCCGCGGCCGAGTGGTTAATGGCTAGGCGCTAGTACAGTGTGTTTCGCAGACCACAGGCACATGCAGCTGCTAACCTGGATGGCGCCCCTTCAGTACTTGGATGAACCCACTACACCAGTGCGGAAAAGAATATACCAGCGCACAGTAAACCCAGAGTCCATCCAGCTTAATTGTGGATACCTGACGGCACTTTACTCCTTAGGATGAGAGTATAAACCGAAGGCGCATTCCATCGCACGGACTTTAAAGACCCTGACGCTCATGTCCTAGGCGAGTGAGTGTCGGCTATACAAATACACCCAGCACGCACTGGGTCCCTTCCTCACACCCCTCCCCCTCTCCCTCCCATTCCAGGTCGCCCAGGATTGCGCTCAGTCGTCTTGGCGTCAAACTATGCGCCCAAAGGTTGCAAAATGGCGGCTCTTGCGGCTTAAGTTAAATCCTGTATTCGGCCAGCGCCTTGAGCAGCTCTTGAGCTGGAAAGGCGCTATATAAAAACGAATAAATTAAATCAACAATAACTTTGAACCGAGCAAGTTAAGGATAATGCTTCCCCAGCGCCGTTGCCGCTTGGCTGGCGTTCCGATGAAAAATGGCTTATACCCATAACTTTTATGTTAACGAAACTATCGTTTAAATTAAAATGGATACAGAATTATGACCTGTATCTCCAGCAATCCTCGCGTGTTCCGTTTAAAAAAAAGAAAGAAAAGAAAAGACTCCTATATAGCTAGCTTGGGATGTAGACCGCAACCAAAGCCCAACACCGGTCTGAAAATAAACGACACTTTCTTCGTTTTAAGCGGCGTCGTAATTATTTTCTCTGCACACTTTAATCTCGGCATCTCGCCCTTGGGCAACTTAGAGCAGGGGCGTTATGTTTTTTACAACGTGCAGCTGCCGCTAAAAAACATCTTTTACTCTTAGCTGTTGTACTGGCGGGTTTGAATGTAGGCTAACCGATTCTCCCGTTTCCATTGTTTGTCTTCTTCTTGTTCTTCTTCTTGTTTTTCTTCTTGCTCTTCTTCTTGTTCTTCTTCTTGTTTTTCTTCTTGCTCTTCTTCTTGTTCTTCTTCTTGTTTTTCTTCTTGCTCTTGTTGTTGTTGTTGTTGTTGTTGTTCTTCTTCTTCTTCTTCTTCTTCTTCTTCTTCTTCTTCTTCTTCTTCTTCTTCTTCTTCTTCTTCTTCTTCTTCTTCTTCTTCTTCTTCTTTCCCTGTCTCTCATCTTCTTCCTTCTCCTCTTTTTTTTTCGTCTTCTGTCTTTCTCCTCTACACTTCCACTGACCCCACCCTCCACTCTCTCACTACCCTTCCTTCGCCATCCTTATCACTTTTTACTCTTTCTTCCCTGACGTGATCAACACCTTCATCCTCTTCTCATCATCCCCTCTCACTATTCCACCCGCAACATACCTGCAGCCTGCATCGCATCTACAATCAGCCGCCACCGCCGCAGCAGGTAATTGTCAGATTTGCCGGTGGATTGTTTCATTTCTGGAACTTGCCTGGGTCTGATCGCGGAGTCCCAGGTGATTGCTTCAAATTGCCGAGCAGACATGATCTAATTGCCGGCCGAACAGCTTTGTCGGATTACACAACTTGGCTGGCGTCCTAAATGTGTTAATTTTGGGTCTGTTGTGTGTTGCGGTGCTCCCAAACGCCCCTTAAAGAGTCCCGTAGATTGTTCGACGCTTAACCATTTAAAACTGCTTCACCGTGACCATTTATTATTGTTTAGTATTTTTGTTGTTGTTGTTGTTGTTGTTGTTGTTGTTGGTGTTGTTCTTCTTCTTCTTCTTCTTCTTCTTCTTCTTCTTATTATTATTATTATTATTATTATTATTATTATTATTATTATTATTATTATTATTATTATTATTATTATTATTATTTATTAATTCACTGTATTATTTTATCGTTCTTGTTTAGCTCATTTGCAGCTCAAAAGCAGCTGAAGGGACTGGCCGATACACGATCTAACTCGCATGCACAGATCAGACTTCGGTTTAAACTCTCATCCGAATGAGTGGGGGGATTGTCTGTGCATCAGAGTCATGTGTTGTTGTTGGTGTTGGTAGAGGTGGTTTGGTTGTTTGGTTTTCAATTTCAGTTTTAGACCAGACCCACCCAAACGCAGCTGCCTACAGGGGAGCTTGTGACTCGATGGTCTTAGGGAAGAGAGTCGTTAATAATAATAATAATACAGGATGCTATACGCGCTTTTCCCCAAATCATTCAGGCTCAAAGCGCGGCGATCTATGCCAACATACACGCTCACCTGTCTCATCCACCCTCACACACACCAAACACACATCCATCACTCAAACAGGTGGTGTAAAGGCAGGGAGATCGCTATTAAAAAACGGAAAGAAAATCGAATTTTTATTTTTGAAATTTTTATATTGACTGCGTCCTGTACCATTATTGAAGGGAGGGAGCAAACCGGAGTGCCCGGAGAAAACCCTCGGTGACCTCAATAGTCTCGTAACTAAGTCACATACGTTCGCCCCTTGCGGGAATCGAACCCGCGACCTTCGGCATAGGAAACCGGCGACTTATCCACTGCGCCACGAGGCCACCCCACCTTATTGGATTTTGTTTTTAGGGCCAGCTTTATCAGGGTGATGACAACCCCTTCTCCCTCGTTGCATGACCGTTCGTTACCGATTCAAACAGACAGGGACCCGTTCAAACGCAGCTGTGTTAATGATGTGCTTGTTGTGCGATGTTGAGTTCTTTCTCTCGGACGGTTGACTGCTTAGTCTTATTATGTAATGAATTTATTTATTTATGTATTTATTTTTATATCTCGCTTTTCCAGCCGCTAAAGGCGCTGGTCGATACAGGATCTAACCCAAGCCGCCCCATTGCAGCCTTTGGGTGCATAGTCTGACGCCCGGACGACTGAGCACACTCCTGGGCGACCGGGAATGGGAAGAAGAGACCTCGTGCGTGCTGGCTGTATTTGTGTAGCCGGCACTCACCCGTCTAGGACATGAGCGTTAGTGTCTTTAAATCAAAAACGTACTTAGGCTGGGTGTTGATTAACAGATGTGTGTGTGTGTGTGGGTGGGTGGGTGGGTGTGTGGGTGTGTAGGTGTGTGCGTGTGTGTGTGTGTCTTAACCTCAAAGCTGCCGCGTCACCCTATTGTTGTAACTGCATGGATGGAATGATCAGGGTTCGGGTGTCTTTGCCGTACGGCAGAGGCGACAACGAAACGTTTCCTTATTGATAGCGAGCAGGTTAAATGTCTCAAAACGCGATCAAGGTATACGGCAATCCCTAGGTTGCTGGGTCCTTTGTCGTGCGTGAAGGGCAATAATACAGCGGAAGAAGGATAATAAGAGAGAATGGATAGGGCTACAATCCAAAGTTTTCCCTCGAAACACTACAAGTTGAAACAGCGAATAATGACCACCTTAAATTTTAAAGAGCTTTCCAGAATGTAATTTAATTTTTCAAAGTCTGCGTTGGTGGCTATTGTTTTAGCTAACAGCTGGGAAATATCAAGGAAAGACATGTGAGACGCGCCACGGAAATAAATCACTTGTGATCTTATTCCATTTGATTCTCAAACTACGGCTTGTAGCTGAGTCTTTGACTGTCTATTTGTCTGACTGTCCATCTGTCTATCTGTCTGTTTGTTTTTAATTTAATTGTCATTTAATGTAATTTGAAATCTGAAACATATAGATCGGTTAATATACTATTTATTTCATTGTCCTGTGTGTTGTGGCAATGACGAAAGTAGTATATTTGCTCTTTCATTTTTTCCCTAATCCTCATCATCCTCACTATCATCCTCATGACCCTCATCATCATCAAATAATAATAATAATAATAATAATAATAATAATAATAATAATAATAATAATAATAATAATAATGATAATATAATAATACACAATGTTAAAGAAGTAGAAGAAAGATTTTAAGACGAAGAAGAAGAAGAAGTAGTAGTAGTAGTAGGCCTAGTAGTAGTAGTAGTAGTAGTAGTAATAGTAGTAGTAGTAGTAGTAGTAGTAGTAGTAGTAGTAGTAGTAGTAGTAGTAGTCTCAGAGGATTCTACGTGTATGCCAAAATTTGCTCGTTGAAGTTCCTATTAGGTATAGTCATTTATTGAAATTATGTTTGAACCTAATTTACAACTTAAATTAGATTCGTTTATGAGCTCATTTGTATACGTTGATATAGTCTGTAAATAATTAATACTCTGTGCTCTTTTGGAAAAAAATGTAAATCAGAGCGTATTTCTAACTCTAGATCTGTGAAATTGTCAACTGTAGATGTCCTCGCGCCTCATTGTATATTTTGCACATGATAATTTTCTCCATTCAAGTAATGATAATACACTTGCAGCTTTATAAGCATCAGTTGTTTTTGTGTGTATTGGAATATCCATAGCCATTTTAATTGCTTTGCTATTCATACTTTGAAGTAATTTTAATAAGTATTTTGGGGCAGAGAAGTATACCTCTTGGCCATATTTTAATTTAGATCTAACAAGCATTCAGGTGAATCAGATCTTGTGTATCGTGTGTGTGTGTGCGTGTGTGTGTGTGTGTGTGTGTGTGTGTGGAGGGGTGAGGATGGAGGTGTAAAGAATAGGGATGACAGGTAAGTTAGAAATGAACAGGTTGTTTTCCGACAAGAGCACCACCCGGGCTTGTTTTCAATCGCGTCTGTACCTGTGGACCCCTAACAGGTGAGTCGTATCAACCGGGTAATGGAAGGAGGAGGTCCTGAAAGAGAGGATGAGGAGAACGAGAGAAAGATGGAGAGAGAGGAAGAAAAGAGAATGAGTGGAGGTTAAGAAGTCTGAGGAAGAGAAGGGGGAGGTTAGGGGTGGGGAGGTGGGGGGGAGGGACGGAGAGAACAAAGATAGAGGAAAAAAGGACGAAAATCAGGAAGAGAATAAATGAAATGAAGGCGAAGGGAGAAGAAGAGGATGGGTGTGGCAAAGGGAGAGAGCAGGCTGATGGACAGATGAAGATGAACAAGACAAAATCATTTGGGAATAAGAAAAGGAGGATAGAGAAATAGAGAGAAAGAGAGAGAGAGATGGAGAGAAAGGTTACTTACAGAATGAAAGAAAGAAAGAGAGGAGATAGTAAGGTTGAGAGAGAAAGAAACACTTTTTTTTTTTTTTGGGGGGGGGGGTGGATTCGGACTTTTTTGTTTTTAATTAGGGATAAAGATTTTTTTTCAGAGAGCAATTGAATCATTCAGTGTCGGTCCGTTGTCCGAAGTAATAATAAGAATGAAGAGAGAGGGGGAGGGAGAAAGAGAGGAGGGACGAAGGGTGGAGCGGGTAATGCAAAATGAAGATACAAAAGACGCTATCACCGCATAACACAGAGAAAGAGGTTTTAAAAAAAAAGATTAATAGGGCCGTAGGCAAAAGACGAACGAAGAGAAAGAACGTGAAGAATGAAACAGAGGGATGACCAAACAAACATGGGGAAAAGAACGTTCTCGAAAGAAATAACAGACAGGGAAAGAAAAGATGAAGAAGAAAATGAGAGAAGAAGAAAGTCGTCAGTACGAATGTAGACCGTGGGAGAGTGAAGAGGAGAGGGATAATTAAGAACAAGATGGCACGCTATTCAAATGTATTTCTAGACGCTCGCTAACATAGCTAAAAAAATTAAAATAGTGCAAATTTTAGTGGACTTGTTTCTGTCTGGGTTTGTATTACACCCAAGCAAAATTAAAGTGTGGAACAACTGACCACTCCTGGAGCTATCTCGGAGAAAACAATTTATTAAAATCGGTTAAAAGCAATTTTGAGAAACAGCGCAAAACGTGTTTATTAAATGAGGACCTCTAGCGATCTTGACCTTGGAAAAAGTGCAAGTACGAATTATGTCAATGGCTGAGCAGTAGTTAAAATATCTGGACAGTAAAAAATAGCCAAATTGGGTCAAGTCAGTTTTGAGATAATACTACACACACAAATTTTTGGGAACACAAAAGTCAAATTCAAACCAACCGAGCCGACGGATCAACTGGCAGACCGACCGACGAAACAGCGGACCAAAACCGAATGATTGGTCATCAGTTGAAGTGCCTGCGTATCAAAAATCATAAAGATCGGTTGATCAGTTGTGGGGTATAGTGTAAAGTAGCTTTAACAAGGAACAACCGTAGCGACCTTGGCCTTTTGAAGTAGAGCAAATACGTTTTTACTGGAGGCTGACATTGCTAGGAAAGTTTGTCAGTGGTTCTTGGTGAGCAGACACACCGACATTGGGTTCGTTCTATTCCCCGACTATTTCAAGGAGATGATGAGGATAAATAAGATGAAAAGACAGAGATGCGTGAGAATCTTCGAGGAAGATCTAAATTAGAAAAGAAAAGAAAAAGAAGATGAGAACGACACAAAAGAAGAAAAAACGATGAAGCAGACGTGCGACGAAAAGGAAGAAACAGAAGAAGAAGAGGAGGAGGAAGTAGTAGTAGTAGTAGTACTAGTAGTAGTAGCAGTAATAGTAGTAGTAGCAGCAGCAGTAATAGCAGGAGTTGAAAAAGAAGTGGAAGGAAAAAAGTAGTAGGAAAAGGAGGAAGCAGAAGAAGAAGAAGAAGAAGAAGAAGAAGAAGAAGAAGAAGAAGAAGAAAGGGCGACGGAAAGAAAAGAAGTTGAGTACAAGAAGGTCTAAATCGCTGGTGCCTTTTGTATCCGTGAAACCATAGATTACAGAACATTGAGTAACAAGAACCGAGGGAAGGAGGTGGAGAGGAGGGGGGGGGGGAGAGGGGCGGCCTAGCAGGGGAGGGAGATCCTTTTGCAGGTGGAACGTACACGCCTCACAGGACGATCGTGAAATCTGCAAGATAATGGATGTAGATCTAGATACTTTCTCTCCTCCTAAGGCTCGACCCAGCACGGTTGAAACCAGCCGCTGGGTTTTTTCAAAACTCAAGTTTACTGGTGACTTCTGTATAGAAGACTTTTGCCCAGTGATGCCGTGCTGACATCACCCCTGTTAGTCGCCTATTACGACACGCCGGGAAACGTTGGGTCTATTCTATTCAGTGCCCGAACCCAGAAGTCACCGGTCAGTACGGAGGAACCTCGCGTTACTATAGGTCCAACGACCACGGCAACACTGTACTCGTGGATTTCGGCTATGGCCAACAGCCTGGAGAGGACTGGGCCCGGCCAGGTCTTTCTTGCCCAAGACACACCGAATGATAAAAGAACCACTCAGTCCATACCGGATCAGTCGTCGCCCGGGTCACCAAGGACCGCGCTTTCCGTTGGCCACCAGGACGGAGGTGATAAGTGTGCTACTGATGGACAACTTAGCAAGATCCGCACGAGAGACAACATGGTTATAGGAACCTGGAATGTCAGGACCCTAACTGCGGAGGGAAAATTAGAAGAACTGGCCCACGAGCTGGACCACTATCGATGGGACATTTTAGGTATCAGCGAACTGCGCTGAAAAGGCCTAGGTGAAACAACGACCGACAAAGTCCACTGACTTGACACTGAGCGAAGCCATGAAGGACTGCTGAGGACAGAGAAAGATGGAATACGCTGGTTAAACGATCATCTGTGGTGTACCAACGACCTTCGAGTTACGGGATAGGATAAGATAGGGAAGTTTGCTGGAGTGATGTGCTGTCGACTTCGCTCCATAGATCGGCAAAGGGTACTTGATGGTAGTCACTTTCTTTTCCCAAGAACTAACTCGGGTCATTCTGTTTGAAAAGCCAGCTTTTGGTTGTTAGCAATTAACAAACTCCAGATGATGAGTTACGTTTGCGACGCGCACGATAGATCCGATCGTTTTGTTTTGCAAAGCATTCAATAACAGAGTGTATTTACCTTTGATTTGATTTAGCGTTGTTGTTATAAGAAGCTTGGTATAATGTTGATATTTTCGTTGGTCGATATTATTGAAGAATTTTCTAGGATTGCTTGTTTACTATCGATCGAAGCGTCTAGATGGATCTGCTGGCGGCTGAGAAATTCTTGGACCGTGGGGAAAGTTGTGTGACGTAAGACAGTGATGACGAACTTTATCCTGATTGGCTATAATTGCGTCACGCTGGGACATTCGAACGTTCTCTGGAGTATAGAGAAACTATATCATTGATGCACTGTGTTGTGAAAGGGGAGAAAGTGAAAAAAGCGATTGTATGCAGTTGTTGATGTATGCTGAATAAAGATGGAAAACTTCATACGACGACTCCTGCCTTGTTGCTGAGTGAACAAGTTGCGTGGATAAACGAATCTGGGTTACACTTATCAGGATTCAAGCATCGGGGCTGAATCAACTACTGATAAAAACCAACAACGAGTGTAACAAGGTGGTTGAACTGATGAGACTGATCTCTGTAGCCGACAACAAAGTCAGGCGCCTGTATTGGATAATTCGAACCACTGACAACAAACTGAAAATGAGAGGGTTAGGCTTAGACGAAGGTTATCTTGAATAGGACGGATTTGTGGTCCTTATTCACACTTTTCTGCTATCCTATGCACCAACGGGAATCCCCTCAATGAAACATACTTCCGGGTTTTTTTCTCCGCGTGTTTTAATGAGTTATTTCCAAATATTCAAGAATAATAACATGTGTCACTGGCCACCTGTATCGTACCCTCACATATTTTTTTTTTTTTTGCTGCAGTTTATTATCCCTTTCTATCGCCAGTGGCGCGCCTAAACCCTACTTACCTGACATTATTTGTGAATTTTTGAAAACTATTCGGAAAAACATAACGCCCAGCAGATGCTGGCTCGAACCCATGGGAGCACAGAAATGCAAATTTTAACATTGATTATAGTGTAACTAAAAAAGATGATAACACTAATCTCTTAGTTACTGAGGTAAAAGAGCATATTGCAAATACTTATTTACACCATTTGAAGATTTTTACAGATGGTTCGGTATTAGATTCTTTAGATAGTGGATCGGCCTTTATCATTCCTGCATTAAATGTAAGACGCTCATATTATCTAGGAAAGGGGTTTTATATCTTTACGAGTGAGCTTTATGCTATTGTAATGGCTCTAAATTACATTATGACTTTACCGTTAGAGCTCTTAGGTTTACTGATTTGTGTCGATTCAGCGGTTTTGTATGCTTTAAAACATGGTAATTCCAAAGTAAGAAATGAATTCATATATGAAATTAAACATATGATCCATTGTATATTCTCTAGAGGTATAGTTGTTGATTTCTGTTGGGTTCCAGCACATTGTGGAATTCATTGGAATGAAGTGTGTGACACGTTAGCCAAAGAGGGAGCACTAAGATCATTAGATTCCATTTCTGTCAACAATTTGAGTATGTGTTGTTCTGAAATGTATTCCTTATTAGAAAAAGTAGTATGTCAAGATACTAGCATTAAAAAGGTTACTATACCGAACTGTTCACGACAGTTGTCAAAATTAATATACAAGTTAAGAATGAACTCATGGAATACTAAATATTCAGCAGATATACAGTGTATGTGTGGCAAAAATATATCAGTTTACCATCTTTTATTTGAATGTCCAGTTCTAAATGCAATGTACGAAAACCAAGGACATCATTTGACTGAATATGGACATTCTATAGATGATGTATTACATCATTCACATATAACAGCAGTTGTGAAAATTATTGCAATGACTCCTATTGGTAGACTTTTATAGTTTGGTGTTAAATCCTTCTTACCCTTTCATTTCATTTTGTTATAAGATTTCTTAGTTGTGATTTGATTTATATTGTTGTTGTTATTAATTAATGTCTAATATCACCTGAATGTGTGAATAGACAATAAATGAAATATTGATTGGCTCGAACCCACACCTGTCAGGCGCCATTGGTTTCTGGCTTGTGAACAAGGCAAGTTAGTCCCGCCTTAGCCCACTTGGCCACAACGCTCGCCTAACATAGTCAGTTACTTCGTGTTTTGTGAAGGTTGCGACGGCGAAGCTATGGAAAACTACAAGAGTCTTCAGGTCCTGTTTCACTTTCTATCGATGATCGACGCACCTCCGAAGTCGCCACAAATACAGGCCTCTACGATTGTTTTTTTGCATCCTTTCACTGAGCATATACTTCCTCCACCGTTTTTATACTTATCCCACTCGTTTTCTGGCTCTAACAATCGTCGTTTTCGGCAGTTTGCCATATTTAAAAGTCACGCATCAAGCTTTGATAAAAGCAAAACAAGCTAGACCGGAACTTGGTTTCATGCTAACCTCGTTTTAATTTATAATGGCGATACCCACGAGTTTTTATGAGAGGTGCCGGAAAGTTGTGAATTCCCGCTTCCCTCTCCCTCGCTGAGACACGCGCTGTTCAGTCATGCCTTCTATATTAAATTGAAATTATAAACATTTTGTTTTCACCATACCAGTTTGGCTGACCAGTAGTCGCAGTTCTCCTTTTAAAAAATAAAATAAAAACTGCATTGATACTTGTTGCTTTGTGAATTTTAAAATTTATTTTCACCAAATACAAACAGGCGGAACGGGTTAATACAAAAATTGGGATTTAAAAAAAAGCAGAAATCGCGAGTACGCACACACTTCGATAACTTTATAACAACACAAACCCGTTAATATTAACGAAGTTGTAATGAACTCTGCACAGTTGGTCGATTACGCCACCCGCACCCTGAATGTCTTCGCTTCTACACCTAGATCCGATCATGACACAGGTTGATAGGAATGGAGCGAGGTTTTTACTTTGCTACCGTGATAGTCCAATGAGCTGCAATCACATTTCCCATAACTTTATTACAACCAAAACCCGTTAACTTTAACAACGTTTGTAATAAACTCAGAGCAGGTCGTCTTTGAGGCCACCCCAACCCTGAAACTTCTCCTCTCCAGCACCCTTCTAGAGCCCGATCATGACACTGGTTGATAGGTCCCGAGCGAGGTTTTTACTCTGCCGCCGGAGGGGCCGGGTAGCTCAGTTGGTAAGAGCGTCTTGTTAGTAACCGAAAGGTCGCTGGTTCGAATCCCGGATGGGTCAACGTGTGATCATTTTATTTTCCCCTTTACCAACAACTGGCCTGCTGGTGTCAGTATAAATCGGTCCAGTAGTCACCTATATGCGAAAGTGTCGTGTGACTATAATCTACATACAAACTCTGCCGCCGTGATAGTTCAATGAGCTGCAATCCAGACACAAACTTCACGTGCACTAGCCCCAAAGAGTCAATCACCAAAACTAGGATTGTTGTTCAGAATCCTGCACAGTTTAGAGCATGGCACAGAGACACGTACTTCAGGACTGTCTGGTTATTAGCTGGTGTTTATACGGGGTTGCCACTTCCACAATGCATGATAGGCTATTCGCATGATCTACAATACAAATGTCAGGTTTGTTGCAGGCTTTAGTGTCCTCACACTGCACACGTTTGCCACAGAACATGCTACAGTAAACGGTGACTATAGCTTACTTTCCCTCCTAAAACATCAAGTCAACCACCCTATCGTGTCTTTCAATACAGGGTCCTTTTATTTCTTTACATCCGCTCAGTGCGTGTGTTTCAATCTGTATGAAAATTACGGAGCGGGCACCTGTCTGAGTGTCAAGGTATAAGTGTGGATAACACTATTGGTTTCTAGCAGTTGTAGCTTCCTCTTACAAGCAAGCCTAACCAAATAATCATTGACGATTTTGTTGGCTATTTGTCCGAGTGAAACAGTCATGTCGGCGGACGGCATATCCTGGCGCTGAAAGTCTCCCTATTGTTGGAGCTGCTGCCAATGGTCAAGGTCCTTCTCCATCTCGATCCTCTTGACGGCACTATACGCCAGCCGTGGGTCAGTCAAGCGCAGCTGTATGGCGTCCCCTGTCACCACTCTTCCCAAAAAGGGTAACCTTCAGGAGAATTACCGCACCATCAGGCTCATTAGCCATTCCAGCAAAGCCTTCATGAAAATAATACTCAACAGGTTGAAACCCCAAGCTGAACAAATCATAGCTGAAGAACAAGCAGGATTCAGGGCAAGGCGAAGTACCACTGAGCAGATTTTCAACCTCAGAATAATCTGCGAGAGATACCTACAGCGCCAATAACATCTATATGATGATTTTGTAGACTTCAAGAAAGCGTTTGACCGAGCCTGGCATACAGCTCTGTGGGCAACAATAATTCATAACATTATTGAAGTCATCAAAAACCTGTATGGCAAGGCTACCAGTGCTTTCCTCCACAACAGCGCCATCGGGAACTAGTTCAGAACAACAATCTGCGTGCGTCAAGGAGGCCTACTCTCTCCAACACTCTATAACATCTTCCTGAGCGCATCAGGTCAGATGCCCTTGCAGATTACGAAGGCACAGTCAGCTTAGGGGGATAGAGCAATCTCCAATCTCCGTTTTGCGGTTGACATTGATGGATTGGTTGGAGAAGATCAAGAACTTGAACAGCTGGAACACAGGCTTGACACCACCTACAGAGCCTTTGGAATGAAAATAAGTGCAGAGAAGACCAACATGGTGACAAACAACACCAATGGCATCAACACGGATATCAAAGTCCAAGGCCAATCCCTCAACACGGTGCATAGCTTCAAATATTTAGGATCCATTGTATCAGACAATGGGTTCTGACAGGAATTCTTTTCGAGATCGCACAAACAACTGCTGCCTTGACAGGGTTGAAGCCCATTTGGAAAGACTATCATCAGTCTATTCTCCAAGGTAAGGCTGCTGCGCTCCCTTGTCATCTCCATCTTTCTTTACGAAACATGTACCATCACAGCAGACCTACAACGAAGAATACAAAGCATGGAGATGAGGTGCTACAGCAGACTTCTGAGCATTTCCTAAGCTCAGCAATCACCAACGATGAAGTCCGACAGACCATCACACAAGCCATTGGAGAACACGATGACATACTCACAGTGGTGAAGAAACTGAAATTCCGATGGTATGGCCACGTCACCAGAGCATCAGGACTTGCAAAGACCATCATGCATGGCACGGTGCAAGAAGGCAAAAAAAGACGGAGACAGAGAGATGAGAGGACAACATTCGATAATGGACTGGCGTGACACTGAGTGAAGCCATGGGGGTTGCTGAGGACAGAGAAAGATGGAGTATGCTGGTTAAACGATCATCTGTGGTGCCCCAACGACCATCGAGTTACGGGATAGGATAGGGTTGCTGGGATTAAGACAGCGTACAAGTCACTGGCCTCTTGGTGCTCCAGCTAAATTTGAAGCCTCATGCACAGCTCGCTCAGCTCCACGAACGTCGATCTAGGCCAGTACACCTTACTCGTCTTCTGCAGTTTTTACTGATGGCTTAACCACCCAAATGGGTCGTCAGGTAGTGCTGCCGATACTTTGCGCTTTCACATGTGTAGGGGAAAGCTGTGACGAGGCACGGTTGTCGCGTGATGATAGTTGCTGTTCAGCGCGGACAGAAGAAAGGACATACGTTTGGCGTGGTGAACAGTATTGGGTCTGATGATGCCCAACCCTCCCTTATCTCTCGGCGTGAAGATTTGTGCGCGCGTAGATGAGCAATTCAGTTTATGCACACACACACACACACACACGCGCGCGCGCGCGCTTTCACGCACAGAGGGAGGGATGGAGAGAGAGAGGGAGGGGGGAGAAGGACAGACAAAGTGATTCCAGTTTACCTAACAACCCCCACCCCTCACCACCCGTAAACTACGTATGAGCGGGGGTATAACTAATGTATGGGAATCGATATGTACGCAAAGTAAAACAGGTGTTTAGAAAACTGGGAGCGGAAAACCAAAGAGACGACATAGAGGTAGATGGAAAAGTGGGAAGGGAATTATGTCTGGAAATGCATCACTCAGACCGGCCTTGTGGTTTGGCCCTGCTCCAAGTGGGGGTCTAAAGGGAAGCTACTGAAGGGTGGAGGCATTCTATTCTGTGTGGTCTCCCTTAGCCCGGGGAAAGTAAGTGCACGGCCCGACCCTCGCAATGTTCACTTTCTCAACAGCCTTGGGGAAAGAACGCCGGAAGATCGGCACAGTGTTACAGTCTAGGAAAAACAGCGTCTGCAGATTCCTGTTACAAGGTTCGCCGTTTCAACCGCCTGGGGATCAGCACTAAAGGACCTAGATACTAGAAAGACTATTTGCTGAGTTGGTTTAAAAGCTACACTTGTTAGCTGGTTGAAAATACTTAGGATATGAAGGTAAAAAAAAAAAAAGGTAAAGGTAGTCCCATAGCCTTGTGGCCGTAGGGGAGCGTGATGTTGGAGATCACACTTATCTTGGGCCAGCGTAATGAGGGTGATGCCCAACTCTCTCCCTCGCTGCTTTACCTTCCCCACCCTCAAGAGAGTAGGTACTCAATCACAGTTGAGTCAACTGGGGGCGTTGTTGTTTGTCGCTTCACACCTTAGCGGTCACCCATCCAAGTGCTAACCGCACCGGACGGTGCTTCACTTTCGACACAGTAGCGAGTGCTCCAACCACTGCACTATCCGACACCCCAGGATATGAAGCTATAGCGATAATGTATCATCATCATCATTATCATCTTCATCATCATCATCATAAATATCGTCGTCGTCGTCGCCATCATCATCAACATGAACGGCAGAGGTAAAGTGGTTTAAAACACAAGAGTAAGTTGCTCTACTATCATCATCAGCTACTATCATCATCTTCATCATCATCATCATCATCATCATCATCATCATCATCATCATCATCATCATCATCATCATCGTTATCATCATCATCGTCATCATCATCATTTCCGGCAGAGATAAAGTGGTTTAAAACGCAAGAGTAAGTTGCTCTACTATGCTCATCATCATTAACAATCATCATGATCACCAACAACAACAAAAGTAGAGGGAAAGTAGTTTAAAACACAATACATTACATTACATTACATTACATTACATTACATTACATTACATTACATGATTATTGCTTTAGGTCCAGCGGACTCTTCCGAGCCAAATTAGGACCAGACAGCCCCCGATCCGCATAAAAGATCTGCTGAAACAACCCTAGTGGTAAAACTGAATGCTCTCCACCAGCCAGTCACTCTACAATAAAGACATCCTACGCAGGGGACGTTAAGGCTATTCTCTAATTTATGGAACCCCCGTTTACAAAAACAAAATAGAATACAAACATCAGTATAAATTATCAACTAAACACATACATATAAAATGCCTACATTGCTAAATAATAACATCATAGGAAGCCCTAGTGACCACCTAGCAGAAAGCGTCCAACATTCCCAAGCTGATCCAACAGACCTCACACACAAATGAGGAGTTTTGTCCCAGAAGAGTTTTCAAGAAAAAACGTAGGTGACTGGTCTAGCGAAGAAGAAGATAGTATAGCAGATTGATAGAACAGAGCAGGAATGAAAAAGAACAAATGAGAAAGACAGCGACAGTGGGAATTTAAAGCACTAAATTTCCAGAAAGTGGGGATACTATTTATACTGAAACCCCCTGCACCCCAACGGGGGACGTTTAAAACACAAGAGTAAGGTTCTCTGCTGTCATCATCTTCATCATCATCATCATCGTCATCATCATCATCACGGACGGCAGAAGAAAGGGGGTTTAAAGATAAGCCTAGATTGCTCGTGTCCAAATGAGATGGGAAATAACCTGGAGGCTGCATAATTCTCCATGGGTCACGAGGTTATTACAAATGGTACCCATCCCCCCACTTACGCTGCCAAAGATATAAGCCTATGCATTGCTGAAGTCATCAGTAAGCGCCCTGGACATTTCTGCTGCGAGTCTTGCTCATCTTGGGCACCAAGATGGCTTTCATTGAAATTGCTAGATACATGATGGCACTTCTTTAAAATATCTTGTTTGCCCTCTTTGCTATTATCTATTTATTTATTGTATCTTTCGTCCTTTTATTTATTTACTTTTATTTTTGATTTATTGATTTAGCTTATTTGTTTTGCGTTCCTATATAGCGCTGTTACACCTCAAGAGGTGCTCAAGGCGCTGGCCGATACAGGATTAAACTCAAGCCGCGCAGGGTGTCCATTTCTGCCTATGACATAATTATAGGCAACTGGGCACAATCCTGAGCGACTGGGGATGGGACAGAAGAGACCTGTGTGGATGTATTGATGTAAGCTTGCACTCTCCCGTCTGGGACATGAGCGTCAGGATCTTTAATAAAGTCCGTGCGATAGGACGCGTGCATGCCCAGACTAGACCTCAAGCTTAACGACTATAATTATCCTCTCAACCGACAAAATCCTTCACATTTGTAACTAAGGGAAGGATGGACGTTAATCTTTTGTTCGTAAGGCGAGAGATGTTTGAAGTGGTCTCCCTTTTTTGCCCTTTTCACAGAGCCAGCCTAGCCTACATGCCATTCTACCAAGTCCCTGTCTACTAAGGGACAAGGTACACCCGTTTCTGTCAGGTGGACTCGGCACTGGTCGTTATCGGCTTCAAGAATGGAAGCAGGTCGCCATAGACTGCCTCATACCGTCTAATAACCCTTCACCTCACTCCTATTCCCATCTCCACCCACACTCCCCTCCCCCTTTCCTCCACCCATCTCTTCAATCAAGAATCGAACCCAGTCTGCTCACTTATCGATATTCCTTATAAAAGAACTCCCCGCTCTTCCACCGCTTTCCACAACCCTTGGAAAGCACACAACATAGTCTTCCCGGCTTCCCACTAAGCAGCCTTAAAGGTGTTTCCATAGACGCTGAAGGCCCCTCTTGACTAAGCCAAGGTGTTGCGTTACTGACATCAGAGGGGGGAAACAAATGCGGTAGAGCTCTTTGGGAAAGTGCTTGACCTGGCTTTGCCTTTAGTCGGCTCGTCTGTCTTCCTCTTCGCTCGCTCTGATCTCGCTCACTTTCATTGGCATCATTTTCTACTTGTTACACGCTGATACCGTTCAAAGGCGAAGTCAAACGAAAAGCAAACAAAAACAAACACAGAAGATGCGGTGGAAGGAGAAATGGGGGGGGAGGTGAGGGATGGAGAGAGAGAGAGGAAGGCGGTAGGAAGGCAATAAGAGAAATACGGTAAGAGAGAGACAGACAGAGAGAGGTAAAGAGAAAGAGAGAGAGAAGGAGAAAGGGAAAGAGAGTGAAATAGACATAAAGACAGAGAGAGACAGACAGACAGACCGATATGAAGAGAGACAGAGAGATAGAGAGAGAGTATTTATTTAACAAAGACTTGTTTTTAACAAATACTAACAACACAAAATTATGTTTCAAAAATTATCTTTTTACATTCGGACCTGTGGCCCGAAGTGTTGCACAGTGTGTTGAGTTGTTGCCTCAAATGCCAGTTGGGCGACCTCCATGGGTTCGTGTCCGACTTCAGGAAATTGTTTTGTTTTGTTTTATTTTGGTCCATGTTTGATCTCGTTGTTGGCAAATGAGTAAATCTTTCCACGACCTACGATCTTTAGCTTTGATCATACTTTATTAGCCTTAAAGTGTTCAAATTTTTTTAATGTATTCATTTTTTAAATTTTAATTTAATTAAATTAATTATTTATTTATTGTGGGGGGTGGGGAGACTATGCATGGAGTCTCGTAACTTGAACTTTGAACTGTGACCCATTGGCCCACTATACTATTTTGCATCGCGTAATCCTGACCTTGGCCACGTCACCAGATCATCAGGCCTTGCAAAGACCATTCTGCAAGGCACAGTGCAAGGAGGTAGAAGAAGGGGGAGACCGAAAAGAGGTGGAGGACAACATTCGAGAATGGACTGGTTTGACACTGAGCGAAGCCATGAGGGCTGCTGAGGACAGAGAAAGATGGAGTATGCTGGTTAGGCGATCATCTGTGGTGCCCCTACGACCTTCGGGTTATGGGACAGGATAGGATAGGAGGATAGGAATCCTGACCTTGAACATTGAGTTGTGTGAGCTTTTATATAGCAACAAGACTGCGCGGGAAATATTTTCCAGATAGCCAACGCTGCTCCAGAAAACATCATCATCATCATCATCATCATCATCATCATCATCATCATCATCATCATCATCATCATCATCATCATCATCTTCTTCTTCTTCTTCTTCTTCTTCTTCTTCTTCTCTTTCTCATCCTCCTCATCATCACAAAATCTTCATCCTCTCTGTTCTCTACATGTACCTGTGCCTTTACATACGGTAAGAAGGTTGGATTGGATTTCAGTAATCGGTGTATTCAGTAGAAGGATGGGATCTCCCCGTTGTCGCTCGGAGGACTGCATGGGATACGTGGATGGGGAATGTAGGCGAGTTTCTGTTGTCGTCTTATAGTTTTTCCCCCTCTTTGTCATGTTTCGTAGTGACACACCAAATGTTCCCTTGTCTTTGTGGGATAAAGATTTGTTGACCTGACTTGAATTGAGGCTGTGGGATGATATGGAGTGCAGTGTTTATGCATAACTGGTAGAGCCAGATCGCGTGGCCGACTCTCGTTAATTGTTAATGGCGGCCTAAACGGGCTGTGATGCCCTGTTTAGTCTGCCTGACCTTCGCCCTAATGCGTGCACACTTCTTGCACCAGTTATTCCCCTTCGCAGCTAGCTGTGCCTAATTGACGCGCAGAAAAAGCGCAGACGCTGACAAAATTATAGACACCTGTGGCTGTATTATTATGACGAAGGCTTCTCTTTTTTCTGTGGAGGATGGATGGTAGGGTGTGGTGAGGGTGCAAGGAGCGTGGGGGGTATGGGGGGGGGAGAATGGATATAGAAGATAACTAGTTACGATTATTACTATTTCGATCTATGATTTATATCGACATAAAACTCCATCAGTGAAACTGGGTCGGCTTTCCAGAGAGAGCGAAAGCTTGGTTCCAAACAAGCTATGCCCATTATTATAGTGGGAGTAGGACCCCCCCCCCTTCCTCCCCCAAAATACTATTTACCAACAACCGAAACTTCTAGATTGGTCTCGGGTGTGGTGTTACGACTTCGCTTGAGATTGCAGGTTATGGTGCGCTATCGATCGAAAGGTTAGTTAGTACGCACAAGAATCACGTAAGCCAGCGTCTGGCAAACAACTCATACGATAGCGATGACGCACAGGACATTCAGAAACTTTACATTAATACTACTTACGCTGCAATGTGATGCCACGCAATACAGTGCAAAATGTATTGTCTTATTAGACCCATAAATTTGCCTTGGGCATACATACATCAACATAAGTAAGGATTTAAAAATTATTTAAAACAACAACAACTGTAAAGAAGAGCTGTTTATAAGTGACTATGCTATGTAATTATGCTGAGCGTTCGTCATACAGGTACATGTTCTCTCCACTGATCGCTGCTTTCCATTGGATGGTTGCATATATAGTGTGCAGCAGTTGTTAATTGTTGTTGCTGTTGTTGTGTTGTTGCTGCTGCTGCTGTTGGTGGTTAGGAGAGTTTGTTATTTATTGATGCAGACACAGCCCTGATAAATAGGTTAGCAGTAGTAAACACTTGATTCTAACCTTTTGCCCGTCTGCCCTTTGCTCTGCACCTGTCCCTCCTGTCTTATTGTATACACCTTACTCCTCGCGCATGGCCACCATGAGCAGCTCTCTGAACAGGCGAGCAGGCAAACTCAACAATTAATTTCCAGATGCTTCTTCTTCTTCTTCTTCTTCTTCTTCTTCTCCTCCTCCTCCTCCTCCTCTAGAACTGCCATATCAATTTATTTCCAGTTCCTCTCTCTCTCTCTCTCTCTCTCTCTCTCTCTCTCTCTCTCTCTCTCTATCTCTCTCTCTCTCTCTCTCTCTCTCACTCTGTCCATTTGGTTCAGTCCATTGTATTAAATTCCGTGGTTTGATTGTTTCTCATGTATTTTTCTTCATTGAGTGTCCTGTATCCTATTGTGAAGGGTGCGTGTAGTTAATATACATTTGTATGTATTTTTTTGTCGAAGAACAAGTAGGATTCAGAGCAGGGCCAAGTACCACTGAACAGATTTTCAACCTCAGAATAATCTGCGAAAAAAACCTACAGCACCAACAACATCTATATCATGTGTTTGTAGACTTCAAGAAAGCGTTTGACCGAGTTTGGCATGCAGCTCTGTGGGCAACCATGAGAGTATACAACATCAGCCCTAAACGTATTAAAGTCATTAAAAGCCTGCATGACAAGGCTACCAGTGCAGTCCTCCACAACAGCGCTATAGGAAACAGGTTCAGAACAACAATCGGTTGTGCGTCAAGGCTGCCTACTATCTCCAACACTCTTTAACATCTTCCTAGAGTCCATCATGTCAGATGCCCTTGCAGGTCACAAAGGCACAGTTAGCATGGGGGGTAGACAAATTTTCAACATCAGTTTTGCGGATGGCATTGATGGCTTGGTTGGAGAGGAACAAGAACTTGAACAGCATGTACAGAGGCTTGACACCAACTCCAGAGCCTATGGAATGGAAATAAGTGCAGAGAAGACCAAACTGATGACCAACAACACCAATGGCATCAACATGGATATCAAAGCCCAAGGCCAATCCCTCAACACAGCATAGCTTCAAATGTTTAGGAGCCATTGTATCAGACAATGGGTCCCGACAGGAAGTCCTCTCCAGGATCGCACAAACAACTGCTGCCCTGACAAGGTTGATGCCCATTTGGAAAGACAGGACCGTCAGTCTACATTCCAAGGTAAGGCTGATGCGCTCCCTTGTCATCTCCATCTTCTTATACGCTTGCGAAACATGGACCTTCACAGCAGATCTACAACGAAGAATACAAAGCATGGAGATGAGGTGCTACAAAAGATTTCTGGGCATCCAATATCCAGCACATCACCAACAACGAAGTCCGACAGACCATCACACAAGCCATTGGACAACACGATGACCTGCTCACAGTGGTGAAGAAGCGGAAACTCCAATGGTATGGCAAGTCACCAGAGCATCATGCCTTGCAAAATCCATCCTGAAAGGCACGGTGTAAGGAGGAAGAAGATGAGGGAAACAGAAAAAGAAGTGGGAGGACAACATTCGAAATAGGACTGGTTTGACACTGAACGAAGCCATGAGGGTAACGCTGCTGAGAACAGAGAAAGATAGAGTACGCTGGTTAAACGATCATCTGTGGTGCCCCAACGACCTTTTAGGTACGGGATAGGATAGAATAGGATAGGATATGTCATTGGCTGCATGAATGACTGAAAGTTGGAGCATGTTGAGTATGAATTATACGAGAATCTGTTGTAAGATTACGCTTCCGCCTGATCTGTATCCTTGTTGTGAATAACGAGAATCTTCCTCCCTTAATTCAGACCACCTAGAAACCCCAATTCACTGAAAAGTATACTTAGTAAAACAAACAACCATGTCTCGGCTCCTGTACGCTTTCTGAACCACCACCACCACCTCAACCTCCACCCAACCCCACATACACACCTCTATTTCTCAACCCTTCCCTCTCCCCCCCCTCACCCCCCACACACATACACACCCTTCCTTCACAGTAAACCTTCCTGAATAACGATAGCACTGGCCTTCTTTCCTTCTTTCTTCCTGTCCGCATTCCACCTGGCCTCCCCTACCCCACCCCAAAACCCGACCACCACCCTTTCCTGTACACCCTCTCCACTTCCTTCACCTTCCTGCTCCGTCTCCTCCTCCCCCCTTCCCAACTCCGGTAAGGCAGCGCTTCACGCCCTTTCCTGTAGGCCTTACTCCACCGCCTTCCCATAATGCTTCCTCTTCCTTTTCAACCCTCTCCCCACCTCCCTCTTCCTTCCTTCTTCCTGCTCACCTTCCTGCCTCCCTTCCTTGGGTGTTCCTGATTCCTGGATCTTAAGCGTCGCTTGGCGTGTTCAGCCCGGGGTCTAATTTGGAGGGGGAACGGGGGGGAGGGAGGGGAAATGACTCGGCAATTACTACTTCGCCAGTCTTTACGTTTGCAAGCCACCCCGCGTGTTCCGGGTACGATACCGGTGAAACGAGATGCTAATAATGGTATAGCGTTAACTTGTATACAGAATATCTCAGCACTGAATATGAATGAATGAATGAGTACTGTAACTGTAGATTATAGTCACAGGACACCGAAGCGTATAGGCGACTACTGGTCACATTATTCTGACACCAGCGAACCAGTTGAAGGTAAGGGGAAAATAATATGGTCACACGTTGGCCAATCCGGGATTCGAACCAGGTACCTTTCGGTTACTAGAAAGACGCTCTACCAACTGAGCTACCCGGCCTCACACAGAATGAATGAATGAATAATTTATACTGCGTGTAACTACCTCACGCCTAATAACGGACAAGGTCGCAGCACTGGGGGGTGGGAAGTGGGGACACACAGACACAGACAATGTACTGGACCAATTTTCCTTGCAATGTTGACCCATTGCTTTTCTCCAACTGACCAAATATTCTGGCGCTCTCTTCTCCACCACCACCTCCCCCCCCCACCCTACCTTGTGGTCCACGTCCGGATCCCGGCGTTTTGGTTTGTAACAAATTGCTAATATAGTCATGCAGAATGTGTACCGGAGATCGAGAAAACCTTGCTTCCCATGTTCACCACATTCCCCCTCTTCACCACCCCCTTCCTCCCCACCCCCCCTCCAATTGACCAAGATTAGGGGTGCGAACGGGGTACTACGAGATGAGAGGGTAAGCCTCTCACGGGTTCAAACACATTACACAGCTCTTGATCCACGTTAGCGTTCATGTCATTTGAATGTCGACGTGTGTCTGTTTTGTGTGTGTGTGGAGGGGGGGGGAGTCTGTGTGTGTGTGTGAGTGTGTGTGTGTGTGGGCGTTGAGTGTATGGATGTTTTGTTTTGTTTTGTTTAGTTGCATTAGGCAATAATTAGGTTCGTCGCTTTAGAGGGTTGCAAATAGGGTCGCCCTCTTCAGCAACAGCGAGAGCGAGTCGGTCGCAGTGCTAGAGCCCACCCACCACATTAGGACCTATGAGACGCCATCCATTACAACAATCAACAACAACAACAGCAACAACAACAACAAGTACTATTACTAATGCTACTATACTCCTGCGACAGTTGTTCCTGCTGGTGCTACTTTATACTACCACTACTACAATTACTACTACTAGTATTACTGTCACGAACTGGCTAGTATTAACTCTGCTTATTTTAATATTTACCTTGGTTAGTATATATAATATTAGAATTGCAAAGTTAGGAGCAGACGATGAAAGTAATCAAGCGTAGCGGTAGCATACTGCCGATCATACACACAGTGATAGTTGACGCTGGCTGAGGCCATGACATCATCGTAATTACGAGAGTCGTAAACATTTTAACCAATGGGAGCTTACGCAAAGCGGTTCGAGCCAGTTTGACTGGGTCCAAACCTAGCTTATCTTTGGTCAGTTGGGAGTAATACACCGAAGTGTTAACAGCTAGAAAGCTGGCAGAGAAATCTCTTCACACATAGACCAGGAAGCAGGACTGAAGAATCTTAGAATTCTATCAAGTCACTACGGGCCTGAACTTGTCAAACAGGTAAATGAACACCCTTCTGTTTCATCGTGATATATTTATATTATTGTTGAAATTATGTTTGAAGAATTTGCTGTGCATAAATGTGAATTGTTAATCCGAATTTGTGTGACCATGTGGAAACGCCGAACACGTGGCGAAACACGACCGGTTGCGCCGCCATGTTGTATACTGTACAGAACCACTGTTGTTTAACTTATATGTATGTTTGCAGACCAGTGGCTGTACCACTGAATGTTTATAATATTAATAATTCTGTATGTGTATAGTTAGCCACGATTGATATTTATGTATGTATAGGAATTTAGAGTGAGATTCCAGTGGACCCCGGAAGTAGCAGAATGTTCGTCGCTTATGTATAGAGATGTGGAGCTATCACTGAGGGCTACTTGGCTTTCAGTGAGACGCTCTTGCACAAACCGATTATTCAGGGTTGTGCAGAATTTCGTCTCTTATATTACAGACGGGCAGGCGAGCTATCCCGAGCTATCCTGTGAACCCCACTCCACAGAAACAAGTTGGTTGAGGAGACTCTACCGCACAAGTCGGAAGGAGCTACCTTGAAAAACACCCTATCAGACCCCACAGCGTGGCAAGGGAACCCAACTACACAACGACACAGGTGGACCAGAAGCTACCTCACAGAAGGACTTCGACCGCACCACCCGCCAGTTAAGTGTGTTATCCCAAGTGCACTTACACTGATCATAACAGGACCACAGTAGTCCAACTCTTCAGAAACTATAAAACGGACCACAGTAGTCCAAATCTACATGAAATATAAGAGCAAGTGCCCGAGGAAGAAAAACAGCTGCATAGACTATCAGCGATCGAATTATTAGCATTGAAAGAGACTTTTTAAGTTAGATTAGTACTTAGAGAATTTTGTATAGAGTAGAAGAAATAAATGTGTGTGATTTTAACTGTTATCAAAAGGCTGGACTACATATGATTCATAGCCGTGTGAAAGCTAGTGTGACAGTAATCTTTTACCATTTTTCTATCTATTTCTGTACCCCAACCTTAACACAGAACGAGCTAAACAAATAAATTTATTAAAGTAATTCATAGGGTGACGTACTAGCAGTTCCCACCGAATAACGTGAGGGTCCATAATTCCATTGTGCAGAGCCCATAAACCCCACGTGACACTTTAATTGGCGAGCCTGCCAGGATCTGTGTATAATAGGAATTGGGTATAACCGGACCTAAGTACAATAAAATTAGATAACAGTAGAAGTAGAATAACTTAGAATAGTGTAAGGGTATAACACTGATCAGTTGGGTGCACTATTCTTTAGTTAAAAACTTTTTTGCTTCAAATATTTTTGTGTCTGTATGTTGCATTGTTCTTTTGCAGGTTTTGCTTAAATAACTGTTGTATGCCATTTGACTCTTGTTTTATTCTATTATTGATTACGAATTTTATGGTCTTTGCATTGTTTTTATTGAATTGCAATATTGCTAGTGTTTTGGTATTCCACGTGATTCAGAGGTTGTTCATAGACACGTTTGGCAATGTCGGACCCAGTGGCCTTGAGATTGCGCTTCAAGGAATTAGGGGAAGCTTTACACTTAGCAGGGGGAGACCTAATTGCGTATATCAATGCAGAGGTAGAGAAACAGGAGGCTAAGGCAGAGAGAGCAGCAGAGAGAGAGGCGAAGAAACTCGAAGCGGCAGAGAGAGCCGCAGAGAGAGAACAGAAAAAAGCAGAATTAGAGGCAGAGAGAGAGGCAAAGAAATTGGAAGCTGAGCAAAAGAAATTAGAATTAGAAGCAGAGCAGAAGAAATTAGAAGCAGAACAGAAGAAATTAGAGCTAGAAGCAGAACAGAAAAAGGCAGCATTGGCAGCAGAGAGAGAAGCAGAAGTTAGGAGATGGGAGTATGAGAGGGCAGAAAAAGAAAAAGAGAGGGAAGAAAAAGAAAAAGAGAGGGAAGAAAAGGAAAAAGAAAGACAGCATGAGTTAGAGCTAAGAAGATTGGGATCAGGAGCTTCAAGTTCTTCCTCAACCCCTCCCCACTCAGATCAGCTAGAGGTAGCATCCAACCCTGTACAAGGAATGTCATTTCCACTGGGAACATTCAATGAGAGAGAAGAAGGTCTAGATCTCTATTTGACTAGGTTTGAGCGTCTAGCAACAGAGTATAAACTAGATCCCACTCATTGGTCTTTCAAGCTTAGCCAAGGACTTAGAGGAAAGGCTTATGACATCTACAGTAAGCTACCGACTGACAGAGTGACTGACTATCACAAAGTAAAAGAGGCACTCCTAACGGGATTCGAACTAACAGGAGAATGCTATCGGCAAAAATTCCGCACCAATCGGAGAGTGAAAGGAGAGAGCTATGCGCAGTTCGCGGATCGGTTGTCCACAATGCTGGATAAGTGGATTAGCCAGTCAGCCACGGCTAAGACGTATGATGGACTGACAGAACTGTTAGTATGGGAACAGCTACGGGAAACCATGACCCCCGAGCTGAGAACATTCTCAGTAGAGCAGGGCGCGGAAAGACTGGAGGATCTGGTCAAGGTCGCAGATAGGTACGTGGCCGCACACGGAGAAGCCAAGAGCTTCAGGCGAGACCTAAAGCCTAACGGGAAAGAGGCACAGAAACGAAGCCCTAACCGGGAAGAGCGCACCGCGAATAAGCCGAATAACCCCAGACCTGGGCAGAATAAAGGACCCAACACGGAATTCGGGAAAAGAGGTCCTGCAGAGCAAAGACGGTATTGTTCGTTCTGCAACAGAAACAATCACTCCACCGCAGAATGTTTCAAGTTGGCCGCACAACGTAGGGAAGAGCGCGAAAGCCGGCCAGCGCACAGAGTTCTAACTCAAAGCAGCGGTAACAAGCCACACACGATCGGAGATCACCCATCGGTGACAGACACGGTCAAGGTCAACGGAAAGAAGCGAACTGTCTGTATGACACAGGTCTATCATACGACGCGATAGTTAGCGAATCTCTTGTATCGCGCGCGGACTTGACGGACAAGACAGTCGACTTACAAGGAGCAGACTTGACGAAACCGACGACTACTTGCCCAATAGCTTGGATAGAAGTAGAGAGTAGGTACGTCACAGGACGAATCCAAGCAGCTGTTTTACAGAAAACCCCTGTATGATCTAGTGCTAGGTTGTAGGTATGTGTTCTTAGGCACGCCCCCAAAAACTGTAGAGATAGCTGCAGTGCAAACCAGGGCCCAAGCTAAAACCCAACCACCCCAGCCCGAGTTCGCTCCGAATCCAGGACTCGAAGAGATCAAAACAGCACAGAAAGAAGACACCTCGATAGCGAAGTGCTTCCAGAAGCTACCCAAGGCGCACACACCCCCGCACAAGGGAGACTTCTACATGGAAGAGGGAATTCTTCATCGTCAAGGAGATGGAGATCACACCCAACTAGTACTACCAGCCACCCTTCGAGCCCAAGTACTAGAATTAGGCCACAGCATGCCACTCAGCGGACACATGGGAATTGGAGCCACAGTGCAGAGAATCAGCGCACACTACTATTGGCCAGGAATCACGGAGGATGTCAAGCGCTACGTGAAATCTTGCCACCAATGTCAACGATATTCCCCGCGACATCACACCGTACCAGTTACCTTAGGACCATCGGTAGTAGTCGGCGTACCATTCCAGCAAGTCTCAGTAGACATAGTAGGACCACTGCCCATGACCAAGAAGCGGAACAGATTTCTACTCACACTCGTCGACGCATGTACGATGTGGTGCGAAGCAGTCCCGTTGCCAGCGATAGACACCAAGAAGATTGCAGATGCACTCATCGCCATCTTTACCAGAGTCGGATTCCCGGACAGCATTAGAACGGACAACGGATCTCAGTTCACCGGCCGCCTGATGCAAGACGTGTTCGAGTTGATACAAGTTCATCACATTCGCACACCACCATACCACCCCGCCAGCAACGGACAAGTAGAAAGACTGAATGGAACCCTTCTCACCATACTCAGGAAAGTCGCCGACGACAATCCAGAAGCGTGGGACACCTACGTGAATGCGGCACTGTTCGCATACCGAGAAACACCCCATGCAGCCACAGGCTACACCCCGTCAACATTGCTATTCGGCAGACCTCTAGCAGGACCGCTAGAAGCCCTACGCAGAAGTTGGACGGAAGCCAAGATAGACGACACACCAAGAGGTGCCACCAAGTACGTCGCAGACCTGCAGGAAACCCTCAAAGCAACGTGGAAGAAAGCTGGTGAAGCACTGAAGAAGGCAAGAGCCCGTCAGGCGAAGTACTACAACCGCCACGCGAAGGACAGAGAACTGCAAGTCGGCGATCAAGTGCTACTCTTACTTCCAAGTGGAACCAACAAGCTGGACATCGCTTGGAGAGGACCGTACCGGGTGACTGCCAAGAAATCCAAGACAGTCTACCAAGTAGAGGTGAACGGGAGAGCCCGATACCACCACATCAATCTCCTTAAGAAGTATACGGACAGACCAGCGACCCCCAGCACTCACAACTTGCTAGCCATCGCCATCGCGGAAGAAGGAGAAAGCATGGAGACCAATGCAGTAGAGTATCCCCTGCACTCCAAAGAAACCTACAAAGACGTGATACTCAACGGAGACCTAGCCGCTAAACAGCAACAGCAAGTACGACAGGTCATTCGCCAACATCAGACTGTGCTCACAGACCGACCAGGGAGGACAGACCTCGTCGAAGTAACCTTAACGGTGACCGACCCAACACCCGTCCGCCAGAAGCTCTACCCGATGCCACTGTCACAGCAGCGAGCCATCAAGGAAGAGATAGACACCTTACTGGCAGCCGGAATCATCTCAGAGTCTACTTCACCCTACAGCGCAGGCACGGTATTGTTGCGAAAACCCAACGGAGAGCATCGACTGTGCATCGACTTCAGACTCCTGAATGCCGTAACGCAGTTCCAGCCAGAGCCACTCCCAGGACCAGACAGACCTATTTGCCAAGCTACAGCGAGCGAAGTACTTCTCACGCATCGACCTCAGCAAAGGATACTACCAGATACCAGTACAACCACAAGTCCGAAAGTACCTAGCTTTCAGCACTATGGAAGGACACTTCGAGTTCAACGTACTTCCATTCGGACTCCACAACGCACCCAGCATCTTCAGCGCAATGATGCGAAAACTCCTGGCACCCCTGAGCAGCGAGCACCTACATTCGTTTATGGACGACATCCTCATCGCAACACCTACGTGGGAGGAACATGTCACGCTCCTACAGCAACTACTCGCCCGCCTCAGAGACACGGGATTGACGGCAAGACCCACCAAATGTCAGATTGGATTCACAGAACTAGAATTTCTGGGACACACCATCAGTCAAGGAAGCCTGCGACCGGTAGAAAAGACCGTGAAACGCCTACTCGACGCTCCTAGGCCCAAGACCAAAAAAGGAAGTACAGTCGTTTCTAGGACTCTGCGGCTTCTACCAGAAGTTCATCCCCAACTACAACAGCATCGCCGTGCCACTGACAAATGGAACCCGGAAAATCGCCCCGGACAAAGTCGTATGGACAGCCGAATGCGAGACAGCATTCCAAACACTCAAGGACAGAATGACATCGGCGCCAGTACTCCACCTACCCGATTTGACTCAGCCATTCGTTCTTCGCACCGACGCAAGCGACTTAGGCCTCGGAGCAGTACTGCTACAGCGCGACCCCAAGAATGCAGAGACGCTATTCCCTGTCGCCTACGCCAGCAGAAAATTGAGACCCGCCGAGACCCACTACGCCACGTCGGAGAAAGAATGCCTTGGACTAGTCTGGGCCATACAGAAGTTTCAACTCTACCTGTATGGGACCCACTTCACAGTTCAGGTGGACCACCAACCACTATCGTTCCTGGCAGCCTCCAAGTCTTTGAACTCTCGCCTGATGAGATGGGCACTCACCCTTCAGGCATACTCATTCCAAATCGAGTACATCCCCGGCAAAGAGAACCACGGAGCCGACTACCTCAGTCGCCATCTCGTGGAGGACACAGCAGCTGTCGCCCACCCAACACAACTAAGGGCCACAGCACCAGAATTCGTCCCCGCCCAGTAATACCCTGTCACTAGTGTCCATAGCTACCTGGCACAGCATTGCAGCTCAGGTAGAGCAACTTACTTAGTTTGTAAAGAGGACCCTAGGATAGAGCAGTGTTAAACTAGGCCCTGTAGTAGAAAAAGGTCGAATCCAGTAGTCATCGCCTTTTTTCAGTTGAGGGAGCCTGTCACGAACTGGCTAGTATTAACTCTGCTTATTTTAATATTTAGCTTGGTTAGTATATATAATATTAGAATTTCAAAGTTAGGAGCAGACGATGAAAGTAATCAAGCGTAGCGGTAGCATACTGCCGATCATACACACAGTGATAGTTGACGCTGGCTGAGGCCATGACATCATCGTAATTACGAGAGTCGTAAACATTTTAACCAATGGGAGCTTACGCAAAGCGGTTCGAGCCAGTTTGACTGGGTCCAAACCTAGCTTATCTTTGGTCAGTTGGGAGTAATACACCGAAGTGTTAACAGCTAGAAAGCTGGCAGAGAAATCTCTTCACACATAGACCAGGAAGCAGGACTGAAGAATCTTAGAATTCTATCAAGTCACTACGGGCCTGAACTTGTCAAACAGGTAAATGAACACCCTTCTGTTTCATCGTGATATATTTATATTATTGTTGAAATTATGTTTGAAGAATTTGCTATGCATAAATGTGAATTGTTAATCCGAATTTGTGTGACCATGTGGAAACGCCGAACACGTGGCGAAACACGACCGGTTGCGCCGCCATGTTGTATACTGTACAGAACCACTGTTGTTTAACTTATATGTATGTTTGCAGACCAGTGGCTGTACCACTGAATGTTTATAATATTATTAATTCTGTATGTGTATAGTTAGCCACGATTGATATTTATGTATGTATAGGAATTTAGAGTGAGATTCCAGTGGACCCCGGAAGTAGCAGAATGTTCGTCGCTTATGTATAGAGATGTGGAGCTATCACTGAGGGCTACTTGGCTTTCAGTGAGACGCTCTGCACAAACCGATTATTCAGGGTTGTGCAGAATTTCGTCTCTTATATTACAGACGGGCAGGCGAGCTATCCCGAGCTATCCTGTGAACCCCACTCCACAGAAACAAGTTGGTTGAGGAGACTCTACCGCACAAGTCGGAAGGAGCTACCTTGAAAAACACCCTATCAGACCCCACAGCGTGGCAAGGGAACCCAACTACACAACGACACAGGTGGACCAGAAGCTACCTCACAGAAGGACTTCGACCGCACCACCCGCCAGTTAAGTGTGTTATCCAAGTGCACTTAAACTGATCATAACAGGACCACAGTAGTCCAACTCTTCAGAAACTATAAACGGACCACAGTAGTCCAAATCTACATGAAATATAAGAGCAAGTGCCCGAGGAAGAAAAACAGCTGCATAGACTATCAGCGATCGAACTATTAGCATTGAAAGAGACTTTTTAAGTTAGATTAGTACTTAGAGAATTTTGTATAGAGTAGAAGAAATAAATGTGTGATTTTAACTGTTATCAAAAGGCTGGACTACATATGATTCATAGCCGTGTGAAAGCTAGTGTGACAGTAATCTTTTACCATTTTTCTATCTATTTCTGTACCCCAACCTTAACACAGAACGAGCTAAACAAATAAATTTATTAAAGTAATTCATAGGGTGACGTACTAGCAGTTCCCACCGAATAAACGTGAGGGTCCATAATTCCATTGTGCAGAGCCCATAAACCCCACGTGACAATTACTACTACTACTATTACTACTACTACTACCACTACTACTACTACTACTACTACTACTACTACTACTACTACTACTACTACTACTACTACTTTGGTGGTCTGGTAGCACAGTTGATAGGGTGGTGTTTTTTTTAATGTTATACCGAAGGCCGCGGGTCGACGGACGTACGTAACTTAGGTACGAGATCTGTCTGGATCAGGACACCGAGGGTTTTCTCCGGGTACTCCGATTTCCTCACTACCTTCAATAATGGTATCGGATACAGTCGATCTAAATTTCACCTAAAAGGGCCAGGCCTATATGACTGACATGCTCCGTATGGAACCTTTCTTCTTCTTCTTCTTCTTCTTCTTCTTCTTTCTTCTTCTTCTTCTTCTTCTTCTTCTTCTTCTTCTTCATGTCATCAAGCAAGCGCCGTTTTATCAGTACAACTTATGTTAATCTGATGAATAAAAATTGGTGCAACAACAACAACAACTTCTTCTTCTTCTTCTTCTTCTTCTTCTTCTTCTTCTTCTTCTTCTTCTTTTTCTTCTTCTCCTTCTTCTTCTTCTTCTGCCATTTTTTTGTGGGGGATAGGGGGAGTAGGGGTGGGTTGTTCCTAGATTTTACTTCTTCTCCTCCGCATTATTCTTGTTCTTCTTGTTGTTTTCCATCTTCTTCTCGTCCTTCTCTTCCGCCGTATCCTTTGTTTTATATTTCTCCTTCTTCTTCTTTTTTTTTATTACCATCTTCTTTCTTTTCTTTAGGGCAAAAAATGGTGATACCTTTATTATTTTCTTCGCCACCGTCTTTCAAGTTGTTTTTTTCCCCCTTTCTTTCTTCCGTTTTACCATTTAGACAGACGCATACTCAGATGGCCTGTTCATGTTCTGGGACTCGGCAGCAGACTTTGCTGTCTGGGAGTGTGTGAGTCCGGGTGCGCAAACTACCTGTAAAACAAGTAGTGGGAAAATAGCCCGCTTCACAACAAATAAAGGGCGCTAACTCAACTAAACTAGGCGTTGCGTTAATAGAATGACGTCCCTTGTCTGTGAAAAATGGTGGCCCACCCACAGCTCGCTAGACAGAAAAAAAAATAAAAATATATAGGTGTATTATAAACTCGCTCAAGTAGTCTGCAGCATCTTTCTACAGGGCTGGAATTCTTACAATGGTGCTATTGTTTTTCAATATTTTGTGTTAAAACATTGGATGATTTCTCTCTCTCTCTCTCTCTCTCTCTCTCTCTCTCTCTCTCTCTCTCTCTCTCTCTCTCTCTCTTTTCCTATCTTCCATTAATCATATTAGAACAACAGTAATGTTGGGAAGGGTTTTATTTTAATACAAAACCGGACGTTTTCATGTTGTTTGAAATCACAGTTGTGAAGTCTGGTTGGTTAAACTGAATAAATAAAGGGACTGTTTATGTCATCTTTTTTTTTTCTACTAAAACTATTTTTTTTAAAGGTTTGAGATTTTGTTTGTGTGTGCATGTGTGTCACTTTATACACTTTTTTTTTGCAAATAACTATAAAGAATAACATTTTTTAATGTCTAATATCAACTGCATACGTGAATAGGCAATACATTAAATATGGATTTTATAATGGTTCAAATGACAATAGAAATTAAAGGTCAAACGTATCTTGTCTGTTGCAGGGAATGTCAAGGCCGACCGCCCGCCAGCCTAGGGCCCACTTGATCCAGGGGACTGACTATGTGACGTCCTTACTCTGACATCACGTCACAGCGCCTGACGTCACCTGATGATGTCATCAAGCAAGCGCCGTAACCCTCTGACGCGTATGACGTTGGATGTCAGCGGTCTTTCACCACATTTTAAAAATTTTCAAACCAGAAAATTTTTAAAAATGAAAGTTTAAAAAAAAAAAAGATGAACATTTATGATTGTGAGCGTGAAAACATGGGACTTTCGATATCTCCATGACCCCCTTCATCAAAACTTTTTTAAAAAAAATCCTCTTGCAACGATGTTTAGGTTACGCTATCCAGCATACATTGTACTTCATCATTACGTCACAGCTTCCCGTCACCGCTTGCGCATCGCACCAGATGCGAACGTCAAGGCTTAGTTATTAATTAATTCATTAATGTACCATCTATAGAACCAAAACCGTTCCTGTTTAAAACAATTACATGATCCAGCGATTACCGTTATATAAAAAAAGTAGTAGTAAAACTGATTGCCTTTAACGATTCAGGACTATGTAAATACCATTAATTAAGTTCTGATTCAGCAGTAATAACTATTGTCAATAGTAAGCTTATATGGTTACATTATTTACCGTGGTTTGGAACATTCGTTTACCTAGGCCGCTAAAGGGGTTTAAAACATAATACAGCTGCAGACAGGAATCACATTAAGACACGAGAGCCTTATGACCTTATAGTTATTAAGGCTTTATTTTACGTAACAACAATCGTCAAAGGTTTAATTAGTTAATAAATAGCTCTGAAGAAATTTGAATTGCATTTGTTATGACGTGTTTAAAGCTATTGGGTGTTTTTTTTTAAGATAACTTTTATAGTAAGTACTACACGTTAAAGTATTTGATTTGGAGAGGAAAAAAGCCAACTTTAGTGACAAACGTAGGACAGTATACTTTCTATACATTATTACTATTATTATTATTTCTCCACGGGAAGATGTGTGCGTCTGAGGCGACTGCAGTTGTGGGATGTTCATGTGCCACAGAAGAGTCAGTCATTCATTCATTTCGTCATTTAATCATCACATGTCGTCGTCATATTTTCGTCACACTGTTCTACATTTCGTCATCATGATTTCATCATGTGTAGTTTTCTTTTCAACACGTCAAGCTTCTCGTCATACACGTCTACGCGTCACGTCACGTGTTTTTTTTTTTTAAATTTAATGAGTTTCTTTGTGTTTGTACTTGTTACGTAACATGTCAGTGTGCTTTCGTCACCCAGTCCTGGATCTGACGTTATGTCAAACATAATCTCTTTTTCATTTTCGTTCTCTGTTCGTAATTGGCAAAATGACATCATAAATCTATATGTTTATTCTCCTGAAGGAAACATTACTACATTTTTTTAAAGGGCAATTATTGCATTAATGAAGACCGCTATCCCAAAGTAATATTGTTCGCTAAGGTCAAAGGTTATGTTATGACAGAAGATTAAAAGTGATTGACAGAATTTTATGTATTTATTTCTTTATGGTCAAAGGTATGGCCCTTGACGGAAGATTAGAATGTGTCAGAAAATATCATTTTATTTATTTAAATTGATTTATTGTTGCATCCATTCAGCACAAACTGAACAAATATACAGACATGTTATTTCAAAACACTACCGACATTTTTGGCAGCTCTGTATTACAGGCGATCAAAAAAAAAATTTTTTTTAAATTGCATTGTTATCATTATATTTGCATTTGTTTATACCGGTTTTTTTCATCGTTACATAATCTGCATTATGTCCCTTTTTCTCCCCCTCACCCTGAACCCCCGTGCCTTCCTCCACCTCCCTGCTCCCTCCAACACCCACACACCCACCAAACTTCCTCAATCATACATTCTCCTAACACACTTTCTACCGCAAGTAAACCCAACTGTAGTTGCCTCCCTTCCTCCCTTGAAATCAACCTCCATCGCTCGCTTGGTTTACCTATTTATTTTAAATCAAATATTGTGACCTTGACTCTTGTAGCGGCGTACTCTTTGACCCTTGTCCACGGAGGTGCTGTTTTGCATAGGGACTGGTGACGTCACATACAGTTTTGTGATGTGGCGTCATAGCTTCACGTGGCCTCCAATGCGGCACGTGACGTAATAGTCTGGACCTGCGAGATGGTCAGTTGATCCGTACGACCTACATAACGTCATGTCACCTTCGTCGTGTTGTCATGGCGGACCCTTATAACTTCCATGATTGCGCTTGACCCTGACAGCCTCTGACGCCGTGTTGGGCATTATTTTCTTTCGAAACATTAAGACGGGAGAACTTTCGATCTGACGAAAACTCATTGATCACATGTTCTTTACTGTAGAAACACGAGTCTTCGATACCAAAATGACTTTATTTCGTGCCACCACTTTGACTCATATTTTGTGTTTCTATTGCAATTTATTTATTTATTTATCATCACATAAGTAGTATTTTGTTGTGTTAAATCGTTTTCCTGAAAATGGTTCTATTATGGTGACACTCGAGGTTTGTGACAAGTTCTCATCGAGTCTTGAGAACCTATTGGCAATGAAAACTGTATGTGTTGCTGTTGTTTCCCTGTGCAAATAAATACACACACTGTGAAATGGACTGAGATTATGGCAAGCTGAATCGATACATGATTCAAAAGACAGACACTGGAATACTTATTTAACGTTGAATTGTAAAACAAAAATTGCCCATTGAATGGTTAAAAAAAGAAACCGTGCTCGTTTGTTGCTGCGCATAGTGAAGCGATGAAAGAGTTCACAAACTGGTTCGCTGGATTTGTTATTAGCATCGGATGTGTATTGATGGGTTATTATATGTGTTGCTGGTTGATTGTCTGGTTTATGGAATTTGTTTTCGCATAGTTGAAAACAAAGAGAGGCGATTTGTTGACGAATGCTTTTCAAAGCACGCTGAGGTTGCTGTCAGTGTATTTTTTTCCTTTCAAGTTATTCAGTAGATTCGGTAATCTTCAAACGGTTCAGTAACTTTTAAAAAATTGTGTTCAGCTTTAACATGATTTATATCAATACGTCCATGCACACACACAACTCAATTGTCTCAACACAACCGTTGGCAACAGGGCTATAAAGAATAATTGTCATATAAAAACTAATCAGGGCTCCTGTACTCAGTTATACTTGGTAAAATAATCTACTCGGCTTTTTCCCTTTTCACATTATTTATTTATTTATTCAAACCCGAATCTACGTTGAAGTGATCATGTACATACGAAGTGTGTCGCACATTTTTTTTGGGTTGATCATGTACACAGTCATTAGATTATTTGCATTTTGGTTGTGTCACGTGGTCGTTCATTGTACATATTCATTAGATTACGGTTTACCTTTCATTTGGCATAAAGGCTGTCACCTGATCATGGTCCATCACCGTGACAGTATTGTTTTGTTTTGTTTGTTTGTTTGCTGTCGTTGTTGTTGCTGATATTACTGTTGTGATATTAATATACATTTCTTCGTTGGTTTTTGTTTCATTTTTCACTTAATTTTTAAAACACAGAGGAAAAAGCAAGAAAATCTCATTTTTCGCTCGTCCCGGGGTTTTGTCTGTCAAAGTTGACAACAAAAATGTATTACTAACAGTCTTTGTATGTGGTTTTTTTTAACATCACTATAATATAGAATACAAATCCTGTGGTGGGAACAGCCTCGCTTTAAAAGAACCACGTGAGGAAGTGCAACCAATCACTGCACCTCTCCATCAAATAATTCGTCTACGTCACGCTTGGCGCAAAGTCTTGAAAACATTCGGACGGCTTGAGTTAAATCCTGTATCCCATGGCGCCTTGAGCAACTCTTTAGTTTAAACAGCGTTATATAAGATCGATGAAATAAAATAAATTAAAATAAACATTTGTACGTTTGGTTCAGTCCAGCGCCATTACGACCACTATTGACGTAGTGTTCAGAGAATAGAAAGGACGTCGTGGACTCTTGACGTATAATGAATGGATGATGTCAACCTATACAGAGCATAAGAACTTCAACAAACCGCAAGGTGTGCTTTATACAGACGTCATAATCCTATCCACGAGAAACGAAGATTTTTAAAAAAAAATGGAAGCCGTAAAAAAAATGGTTAAGCGCTTTTGCAGCATCGCACCCGAAAATCGTTGCCCGTTAATGGAATGCAGCGTTAATTATCCAGATCCTGATCCCAAGGTGCTCGGTAATTTTGATTCCTTTTAGGTTCCCCATTTTTTCTTTTGTTCTTGTTTCGGTAGAAGCACTTTCTTGTAGTTATTCTGGGTTTTGCTGAGAAGGTTGCTTGCTCTGAGAAAAAGCGTTGGCACAAATGTCTGTAATGGGCGACGTTGTTCAAATTCTTAAAAGTGCATCTGAAGTCAAAATCAAATTAAATTGCGCCCAAAAAACAAAAAAATAAAAAATAATATATAAGACACAAGACATGAGACATTTTATTGTCCAAAAACATGGAAAAGTCTACACTCCAAGGCACGGTTGCTGCGCTCTCTTGTCATCTCCATCTTCCTATACTCTTGCAAAATATGGACACTCACAGCAGATCTACAACGAAGAATACAAAGCATGGAGATGAGGTGCTAAAGAAGACTTCTGGCCATTTCCTATACCCAACCCATCACCAATGACAAAGTCCGGCAGACCATCACACAAGCCATTGGACGACACGGAGACATGCTCACAGTGGTGAAGAAACGGAAACTCTGATGGTATGGCAGCGTCACCAGAGCGTCAGACCTTGCATAGAATATCCTGCAAGTCACGGTGTAAGGAGGCAGAAGAAGAGGGAGACAGGAAAAGAGGTGGGAGGACAACATTTGAGAATGGACTGGCTTGACCCTGAGCGATGCCATGAGGGTTGCTGATCTGAGGAGAGAGAAAGATGGTGTACGCTGATTAAACGATCATCTGTGGTGCCTCAACAACTTTCGAGTTACGAGATAGGACACGATACGATAGGATAGGATACGATGGAAAAGTGATTTCCGACAATGCAAACCACAAGATATTCAAATTGAAAAAGGTAACTTCATTTAAAAGCAGTAATAAAGATCGGTCAACACACAAATCACACCCTCTGTACTTCAATACTCCATTCAATATCTAACTTTACGCTAAGAGATGACTCCACTATATTTGCTTGAAATATTTATATTTTTGTGTGTGCGCCTGCGTGTCTAATATTTGCAAATTTAAAAAAATCTAAACTTCGTGTCTGAGTCTGACCACCCCCCTAAGTCATATAATAATGTTGCGGGCACTGGGTGACTTATAGCCTTTAGAATCCATATTCCATGCGCGGGGAAAAATCCTGAAGGTACATGTGCGTGGTTAGACCCAACAGTATCACCGGCCTTACTTGCTGCTGTTTCTATTAGAGCTGGGTACCGTAGGTCAAAGTCGTACCGGTATTACCGCGGTATTTTTAGGTCGTATCGGTATTTCATACCGGTATACCGCGATTTTAAGTGTTACAATCAAATGGGATATGGCACTGACAGTAGTGACCGACGCAAAAGAAAGAGTGTCATGCACTTCAAAACAGTTTCAAAGAACCACATTTCCATAGAAACTGAAGCTTTATTATATTGCTTGAACGCCTTCAAAACAAATTATGATAAATCACTGTTTAGAACATCAGCAAACTTAAAACCACAAAATCAAAATAAAACAAAAAAATTCAACGGGAAAGGTCTTTAAGAACTTTAAGAGTTCAGAAGAATTGGCGACTGGCACCATGCTCAAACGCGTGAATAAGCTGCTGTTCTTATAGGTTCTTCTTCAAGAACAGTTGCCTATCCACGTGTTTGGGCTTTAGACAAGATGTCGCCCACTGTCGCGTTATGTGTTGTCGAGATTTCCCAGTAAACCGGACCTTGGACACCCGCACCGGTAAACCGTATCGTCGCGTTTCCGAACCTGAATAAAGTTACGTATCGGTAAAACCGCCCAGTCCTAGTTTTTATAGGATTGGAACATCGGTTCTTTTGTTTCTGTACCGTTCAACAGTCTACACGTCATGACTGCACGGTGGAAAAACTCAGCGAGATGACGTTATAATAAGGGGAGGATTTGCCCCACCGCCGTAGCTCAAGTGGTACAGCGTTCGCCTGGCATACCCGTGGTGGGCGAAATTTTAAAAAGTAGCCAGTTTTCACTGTCAATTTTATCCAGTAAGATTGCCCTGGTGGTTCAATGTTGATTTAGCCCCCTCTTTCTCCACCCGATACACATTGGTCGAAGGCTACCAGAAGCATGCTTTAGTAGTCGCCTCAGCAGGCGATAAAGCATGCTCTCATGCTTCAAAGCACTGCTTCCTATACTGTTCAAGCTCTATAGTGACGGAAAAAGCGCAATTTTACTGTAAATATATACAGAATGTTGCTCTACAACATTCCGCTCTTTCCGTTTTAAATTGTATGAAACCAAGTGAGGACACTGTCCTGCGTCAACAAACGGTTCAAAAACATTCTCAAACGGTTCGTAAAAGACAGTTGACCTAGAAACAAATACAGATTGACCTAATTCGTCCCCTAGAGGAGACGAAACTTATAAGTTATATTTTCTATTTTCATGAGTTGATTGGTCAATGCTCCTAGGGCTTGAAGAGTATAGGAAGCAATGCTCTGAAGCATGAGAGCATGGCCTGTTGAGGCGACTATTAAAGCATGCTTCTAGAAGCCTTCCACCAATCAGAGTCTCCTCTCTGAAAATCCTTATCGGGAAGAGAGGGGACTATAAACTGATATAACATAACAACAGCCTTCCACCAATGTGTACCGGGTGTTCTCTGGGAGGGTTATCCCCGTCTGCTATATCGCCAATGGTGGGTGTAGATGTTAAACCTTAATGTTCATTCAGGGAAGGAAGGAATGTTTTTTGTTGTGTTTTTTTTAAAGCTGCATGCACGCCTACTTCACAGTTTTTCCGCCTCGATAATGTTTGTTTTTCATTTTAAATAAATAAATTCTTCTCTGATCTAAAGCTACCGATTGTAAAAATTTGAACATATCACGTAAGACTCACTTTAATTTTCAGCAATTTAATTTGGGTACGGAACGTGTTTTTTTTAAAGCTGCGTACATACATGCTTGAGAGCCTTCACCTCAGTAATGTTTTTGGTAATAAATGGATTTTTTTTCCTCTGATCAAGATATCGAGTGCAAAAGTTTGAAAATATGACATGGAATTCACTTTCATTTCAGCAAAATAATTTGTGTGCGTGTGTCTGGTCTAGGTGGCTAGACCTTATGGCGCTACAATAATAAATATTTTATAACAATTGTCGACAATCACCTAACAAGCAATAAATATTGGAATATTTTTCCCCACTTGAAATCATAACATTTCTAACATCATCGGGCGCAATCAGGATTAGAACAATAATTTGTTCTGAAATTATTGAAACATTTTTACAATTAGGAAAATTTATTTTTTGAAAGTATTTTTCAATGTCTTTTTTTTTTAAACTAAAATTATTATCTGGATGAATCGGTTTAACAATATTTTATTGCAGAACCATTCGTTTAATATAGTTTATTCACACTTGAATTGCAGTCATTGTATATTATTTCATTGTTAGAAACACTTTTTTGTACTGTGCAATAGTTATATAGTGATGTACCTCTGTTTTTCAACGTTTTTATGTTTTTAATTTTAGTGCGTTGTTCTATTTATTGTACAGATCATTATATCTGTTTTGTCTTTATATTTATTTGCATACAGATCATAATGTTGTCTCGTGTTATTGTACTTTAATTTGCGTACAGATCGTTACGGGAGTATTGTGTTTGATCTTTTTTTGGTGTACACAATAAATAAGAAGCCTATCGTCGTTTTTTCTGTGTGTGTGTTTGTTTGTGTGTCTGGTTGTGCGGTGTTTATTTTATCTCTTTCTGTTATTATTAGGATTACATTCAGTTAATCTCATCTTCTTTTCAAAAGTTCGACGTGTAAAGACAGGACATTCAAGGTTAAGGATTTATAATAATAATAATATTTAATAATAATAATAATAATAATAATAATAATAATAATAATAAGAATAGTAATAATAATAATAATAATAATAATAATAATAATAATAATAATAATAATAATAATAATAATAATAAAAATAATAATAATAGTAATAATAATAATAATAATAATAATAATAATAATAATAATAATAATAATAATAATAATAATAATAATGCCATTGTTTACGCCAAACGCGCTGTGTTAAAAGCCACAGTTAGAATTGAATTCATGTCATTCAATGTGTTCACCACATTCATCATTATGAATCGTACACCAACTAATCTTGACGTTGAGAATTCGTGTCTGACGTTAATAATACTGGGATTGTTTATTATTTATTAGCCACTGTACATGTTGTAAGGGCTCTGGTAAAATAATACGGAAATAAATAAATCCTCTATTAAGCTTTTACTTGAAGAATCAAAAATAATTAATCCAACGTTGGAATCTTAATTCATGGATTGTGATTGAGAGATATGATTCTCTGTAACAGTTGTTGTCGTTTTCTTAAGGTAGACTACATACAATCAGTATCAATGTTGTTTGTTTTTATTTATTAAGCAGTCCATATAACTCTCGATCAAAGAAATCTAACCATGTTTGGCTCTGGAATCTAGCAATGTGATCACTTTTTTTAAAATTCCGAATTTGTACAACGTTTTGACATCGGTATCTTCTAATTTCTTTGTATTTCAATACAGTTTTGATTTTCTCTCCCTTCCCCCCCCTCACTCCCCACTCCATCACTTCCGCTCCTTCCTCTCCTTTTCAGTTAATTTGTTTTCATCAGGACAGTTCTAATGTGCTTTTCATTTAAGAGGATCTCACCTCTATTTTTGAAGCAAATTTAAGCGTAGACATGCCTGCGGTACGCAGTACCTGGAAGTGAACGTATTTTTACAGGTATGACGGCCGACAACCGTCTGTATAATGCTAAATCGGAAGTCAAACGACGAAGCGGGCTTTCCCGTTTGTGACTTAAGAATGATTACAAGGTGAATCGAATATGTGCGGTCTCTGGGTCCGGAATTGTAACCAGTCACAAGAAAAAGCTTATGATATTAGCATGCATTGATAGCTTTTACAAAAAACAATGAATCAATTCCTATCAACCCCCGTTGGGGTGCCGGGGGTTTCAGTATAAATAGTATCCCCACTTTCTGGAAATGTAGTGCTTTAAATTCCCACTGTCGCTGTCTTTCTCATTTGTTCTTTCTCATTCCTGCTCTGTTCTGTCAATCTGCTATACTATCTTCTTCTTCGCTAGACCAGTCACCTACCTTTTTTCTTAAAAACTCTTCCGGGACAAGACTCCTTATTTGTGTGTGAGGTCTGTTGGATCAGCTTGGGAATATTGGACACTTTCTGCCAGGTGGTCACTAGGGCTTCCTATGATGTTATTATTTAGCAATGTAGGCATTTTATATGCATGTGTTTTGTTGATAATTTATAATGATGTTTGCATTCTATTTTGTTTTTGTAAACGGGGGTTCGATAAATTAGAGTGCAGCCTCAGCGTCCCCTGCGTGGGATGTCTTTATTGTAAAGTGACTGGCTGGTGGAGAGTATTCAGTTTTTTCACTAGGGTTGTTTCAGCAGACCTTTTATGCGGATCAGGGGTTGTCCGGTCCTGATTTGGCTCGGAAGAGTCCGCTGGACCCAAAGCAACAGTCATGTAATGTAATGTAATTCCTATCAAGAACATGAGTGGTTTTCAGGGTTTATGACGTAAAAGTGGCAATTCCGATTGTTCCACGTGTTCAATGCCCTCGGCAATCTCCGAACACATGAACTTTGCTCGGGGCTTTACGGTGGCCCACGTGCGGTTGTACAGAAAAGGGGTTATAGTTTGGGTATGCACTTGACTTCCCCCCCCCCTACTCCCTCCCACCTCAAAGCTGTTTCTGACGGGTTAGACTCCCATTAAACTCAGCCTCGTATCACGAATTCAATAGTTTGATAGTCATTTAAAGGGACAATATATCAAGGATGTTTATTTCCTTTGACAATGAGCTTATTTGGGAAACTGCATTGTTGGCAAATTAAAAGATGATACGGTGGGTAACCGTTGCTCAGAACCTAACGCAACGCTTTGAATTTAAGGCGTCTGTTTTCTTCTGGTTGTGTAAGGCACACAACTTGGTCTTAGTATGCAATAGACGTAAATCGCAGTGGCGCTATTATTTTTAGATTGAAACCTTCATGATGCTAGTACTAAGCACATCAACAAAATCTGAATGTATCGATTAATATCAAAATAGTATAGTACTTTTAAAAGAAGTGTTTTTGTTAGTTTATTGTTGCTGTTGTTGTTTTAATTTATTTTTCTTTTAAAATTTAATTGTTTTTAACTTAAAGGGACTTACATTGATCACGACCCTCGACTGATGCGTTTAATATTTACAGTAAATGTTGTCCCCCTGACAATAGTAGCTTGCAACAAAACCCAACCCTTTGGAAAGTAGTAGTTGTTGAGTTTTTAATCAACAAATTCCGTAGTCTTTGCCCCTCCCTATTAATTACAACCCCTAGCTTACCTTTATTTATTATTTAGTTATTTATTTATTTAATCGTTCTTATATAGCGCTTTTCCAGCTCAAGAGCTGCTCAAGGCGCTGGCCGAAACAGGATCTAACTCAAACCGCACGAGACGCCCACCCGCAGCCTATGGGCGCATGGTCTGACGCCCGGACAACTGAGCACAATCCTGGGCAGCCAGGGATTGGGGGAAGAAGGACCTAGGTGCATGCTTGGTGTGTTTTTGTCACCGGCACTCACCCGTCTAGGACATGAGCGTCAGGATCTTTAAAGTCCGTTATGATGGAATGTATGCGGCACAGACTAGACCTCGGTTTATACTCTCATCCGAAGGTGTATCGCCTTTATAGCCTTTATATTATCGCCTTTATAGCGATAACAAACAAGAAACTCATCTAGTGGATCGTAGAGCATAAATGATGTACCTTTAAACCAGGGGAAACCACTCCCTTTCAGAACAGAAGTGGAAAATCCAACCTGTAGCGATTGGTTGTGAGCAACGGAAGTCCTACATTATCATTGTTGTATGGAGTAACAATGCGAATGTTAGGCTAAACCCATTTTCAACAAAACTAAACAAAACCTTCGACTAGGGACCTTTTAACCACAATGTTTTGTTTCATAGCTGGAGTTATCCTTCCAAGTAGCTGGTATGATTATCTCCCTTTCAAATGTAGCTCAATTTGTCCACTTCGCTGCAGCTATGACGTGGTCCCTTCGCTCTGGTTTTCATCCCACTCAGTGGCGCTAGCTACGTAAAGGTAAAAACCTTGACAGAATTATCTCCTGTCCCTTAGTGGCTCATTATATAAAAGAAACTGCTCTTCCACGCACAGCTTTACAATAATATTCTTTAATTAAAAGTTGTTGGTTTTTTTACATTTTGGGGACCCCATTGCTTTGAAAATCTCTACCACGATGACTGTTGCTGACCACAAGTATAATCTAGTTTCATGCTGCCATCTTTTAAACAAAGCATAAATGTACTCCCCATTTTCTACCCTCTTCTTCCCTGGGATGATTATCCCCCGTCTGCCATATCGCCAATGGTGGGTGTAGACATTAAAAAAAATGTTTTGACGTTCTTTCATCAATACATTTAAGTAATAAGCTCAGAAGAATTTTTTTTCTTTAAAAAGTATATTTTTTAAAGGGTTTTGTAAGTAAATAAGCAAATGAAAACGTTTATATAATAAACAAAGATTAAGTTATTGTTTGTCTTTTTTTTCTTGGTTTTATTTTTTGGGTTCAAATTTATAAATGTTCAGGTCAGCTGTTCTATTCAACATCTATTCATTCAAATTACTTGAGACTGTATTACCTCATATCCACACAGACACGCACACACACACATACATTTACACACACACACGCACACACACAAACGCACACGCACATACATAAATCGTCTTTTATCGTCTTTACATTTGAAGTAAACCTAAATTTACATTTATCGTCTCTACATTTAAATTACATTTTTTTAAATGTATATTACATTTGAAGTACATTTACAGTTATTATCTTTATATTTATATTACCTTTACTATATTTTAAAAACAATATATTATTTTTGATTTGTATTACATTTGAAGTGTATTTACACTTATCGTCTTTTTATTTATATTACATGTATATGCATACTACATTTATAGAAATATTCTTTTCTAATGGTATATTTATATTACGTCTAAAATACATTTATCGACTTTATATTTTATGTAAATGGAAATCACATACCTGAATATGGACATTCTGTAGACATGGCTCTGTATCACTCAAATGTTCCAAAAGTTGTGAAAGTTATTGCCAAATCTCCTGTTGGTAGATTGGTATAGACTGTTTGGAAATGATGTCATTAAATAAAGTGTTTTGACTTTACTAATATCACCTAAATGTGTGAACAGACGCACACAAATGCCCGCACTATTTTATATTTGAAGAGAAGAGAAAAAAAACATCTTGTTTTTTTTAAAGTCATGACTTAAGATAATGCTGGTTATTTTGTTTAAAAATCTTGTACTGCCTTATATTGTGCAGTATAATAATTAGTAATATTATCAGTATGTAAATTGGTGTGCGACACCTCCTTTGCTGTGTATTATAATGGCAACGATGATGTACACTCCAATAATAATACATGATTTATATAGACCTTAGTTTATGATGTGGTGAACAGAAAGGTTGATACAAACGTGGGTACATTATTTAAGTGCAAACGGAGGGTTGGAACAGGAGAAGGGCAGGGTGGGGTCGGAGGGCAGTGTTAAAAAACAAACATAATGATAGAAAACGATTGTTTAGACCTGTGGACAGTGCGATTTATTTTGTGCAGGGATCATTGTTACTGCTTCGGAAAGATTTTATTGAAAAAAAAAATTCAAGCGATATGTTTCACCCGCTACATTTTCCTGTTAGATGTAATATTTGTTGTTGTTGTTGTTGTTGCGTAGAACGATCATGCAAAGTCAGCTACCCACAAACCATTCAACCCTGACCAAGTGGATAATATTACTCTTCTTCTTCTTCTTCTTCTTCTTCTTCTTCTTCTTCTTCTTCTTCTTCTTCTTCTTCTTCATTATTATTATTATTATTATTATTATTATTATTATTATTATTATTATTATTATTATTATTATTATTATTATTATTATAATTAATATTAGTATTATTAATGATGATGATGTAGTCTTGTATTGCGCACGTCTCCAAAAACCAGTTCTTGCTCTTTGCGCCAATAAAAAGGGATAGAGAGGGATGGCCATCATGTGCTCAAAAGATATGTAACTTTATATTGGTTATTATTATTATTATTATTATTATTATTATTATTATTATTATTATTATTATTATTATTATTATTATTATTGTTGTTGTTGTTGTTGTTAGTATTATTATTGTTGTTATTATTATTATTATTATTATTATTATTATTATTATTATTATTATTATTATTATTATTATTATTATTATTATTATTATTATTATTTTAAATCAAAGATGCTGATCATGGCTTTTTGTTTTAAAGAGAGCAGTTCAATAGACCTTACTCGGAAATTCGAGGGAAAACAACTTTGGCCGGTTGCCAGCATGTTGCGGCAGAGTTATCTAACGTTGGGGCAAACGTTCTTTGCAAACGAACACAGTTTCTCGCCTACATTATTTGCTCTGTCCTCCATCAAACCTTCGGGATCAACCAAAAGGTTGATTTCATTTGCAATCCTAGCTAGCTCCGCTAGTTCGGCCTTGCACTGCCAGGCAACACCACCCATCTTTCCCGAAGAAAAACCTGCAACTAGGGGTAGCTTTCATAGTGTTCTGAGACCACATGTCCGCCCAGATAACTCTAGGTAAGTAAAAATAAAACAAAAAGACAAGTTACCTCCCATTTCCGAATAGGCCTATTTACGCTCTTGTTCTCTAGATCGCCCCACGTACAAACTGTTGACGTACAAAAGTAGGCCCTCGAAAACCTCGTCATATTTTGCCCTGTCAATTTTGTTTTATTTGCCAATCGATATACTATTTGCGAATGTTTAATATAACTGTTAATAACATTTATTTAAACATTTATTAAAACATTTTAAAATGTTAAATTTATTTCAAATTTTAAGTTTTTTTTTTTTACAATTTATTGAAACATTTTAAAAATGTAAAATTTGTTTAAAATTTGTGTAAATGTTTTTTTTTTTAAATTATTGTATTTTTATTTTAGTATGTGCTAAATCCTGAGCGAGGCTCTGTAAACAGTTTTTGTTTTGGTTTGGTTTAGGTTACCTCTTTAAAATAAATGAAGATTAAAAAAAAACCCACTTGTTTTGATATATTAAAATCTCCCTGCTGCACTACAAAAATATTTACACCAGTATTCCAACATGTTGTTAGAATAAATGCTATAATGTAATACAATAAATATTTCCATCTTGTTTTTGTAACAGTTTTTTGTTTTGATAATTATGCGACTTTTGACTTCTATTTGTTTTTTCTTCTTTTTTTTCTTCACAATTCTCATAAGTCAAGACAGTGGTGTAACATTTAGGTAGAAAAATACTTTAGAACAAACAAACAATAATAATTCCCATTATGATAACAGTTTAACAGAAATAAGCTATAATGACAAAAGTTTTAACGGACATTCTTAAATTTCTTCCCTGTTGGGGTGCCGGGTTTTTCTGTAAAAAATATTTATTATTTTTTATTTATTTAATTTAACGTCTATTCACTTCTATGATATTAGACCAACTTCTGTATAAATAGTATCCACAGTTTGTGGACATTTAGTGCTTTAAATTACCACTTTTTCTGTCATTCTCATTTGTTCTTTCTCGTTCCTAATCTGTTCTTTCAATCTACTATCTTCGCCACTAGACCAGTCACCTACCTTTTTTTAGAAAGTAAAAACTCTCCCAGAATTCCTCATTTGTGTATGTTTTTTTTTTAGGTCGGCTTGGGGATATTGGACGCTTTCTGCCAAATGTTCATTAGGGTTCTCTGTGGTGTTATTATTGAGCAATTAAGGCATTTTATATGTATGTGTTTTGTTAATATTTTATAATGATGTTTATATTCTACTTGGTTTTTGTAAACGGGGGTTCGATAAATTTGAGTACAGCCTCAGTGTCCCTTGAATGGGATGCCTTTATTCTAAAGTAACCGGCCTTCAGTGTTACAATTAGCGTTATTTCAGCAGATCTTTTATACGGATCGGGAGAGAGTTCTCTTTCAACCAAGTTGTGGTCCTGATTCGGTTCTTTGCAGTCCACTGGACCCTCTAAACAATTATTAATTAACTAACTAACTCCTAAATTTATCGCAAAAATCGTCTCGATTGTTATGTATGCTACATTTACCATTATAAAAATTGAATCCAATTTTAATGTAAGTGGTTTTTTTGCTTTTCTGTATTTTGTATTTAATTCTTTGTAATTTTTGTGTTATTGGCACTATAGTTTTTTTTTAAACGATGTTTTTTTTTTGGCTTTTTCGGATCAACTGTTTATATTTTAAACATTTTAAAACAGTACAACTTGTAAGGACAAGCTGCAACTTCAGGGCAAATATTAAGCGTTACATTTTATTCTTTTACGAGGTTCTTGTTGTTGTTATTGTTGTTGATGTTGTTATTTGTAAAACCCTTATATACAAATTGTCAGGTACAAGTGGAATAAGTATTACATGTGTATGTTTTTTTCAACAGAAAATTATTTTATGTTAGCTTTGTGTTTTACATTGGTATTCAAGTTTTGTTTGGGTGTCTAACGTATTAAGCATGGTCATTGTTTTATTTAAAATATTAAATTATTGTTTTTACTACTTTGGTAATGTTAATTTAAATTAATGCTCATTGTAAAGAAAAGAATTGTGAAAGTATCATATTAGGTTGTGATATTTTAAGATTACAGCTGCAAAGGTCGACCATTGTCTGATCTGTACATGATACTGACGAACTATCAGAGTTGGTTGGGTTTTTTTTTGCCCACCGCCGTAGCTCAAGTGGTAAAGCGTTCGCCTGACACACCGATGACCCAAGTTCGAATCCCGTGGTGGGCGAAATAAAAAGTGGCCATTTTCACTGTCCATTTTAGCAGTATGATTGCTCTGGTGGTTCAGTGTTGATTTAGGTCCCTACCCCTCTTTCCCTGGGATGGGTATCCCCGTCTGCCATATCGCCAATGGTGGGTGTAGACGTTAAACCTCAATTAATGTTCATTCAGGTTTTAATATTTTCAAGTTACAGCTGTCTGATTTGTACATGATACTGCGATAGGTACCTCAGTGTTTTCCACATATTATTATTACTATTATTATTATTCTGCCATAGGTGCCTGAGTGTTTTCGACCTATTATTATTATTATTATTATTATTATTATTATTATTATTATTATTATTATTATTATTATTGTTCTTATATTATTATTATTATTATTATTATTATTATCATCATCATCATCATCATCATCATCATCATCATCATCATCATCATCATCATCATCATCATCATCATCATCGTCATCATCGTCATCATCATTATCATTATTACCTTCATAGTTAGAAATTAAATCGTGTCATTAAAAAGTCAATGTTAGAAGATGCTGCACACATCTTGTTGGGAATTTTGTATTTTACAACTGTAGTTCAGCCCTGATCATGTATTTTACAACTGTATTTCAGCCCTGATCATGTATTGTACAACTGTATTTCAGCCCTGATCATGTATTTTCAAACCAGGTTTGAATCCCGTTTCCTTCTTCAAATCGAGTCTGGGTTTACAAGCCAGCCGTTGATCAGTTTTAATGTTAATAATTTGATTACTCATTGTTTTGTTTTCTCTCCCTGGAAAAGTCTTTGACTTTTGATGCTGCAGCTAGAACGTTATGGTATGGAACAGCGAATCTATTGTTGATGCTGTTGTTGTTATTAGTATGACTAGACTAGACTAGACCTAAATCATCATCATCATCATCATCATCATCATCATCATCATCATCATCATCATCATCATTATAATAATAATAATAATAATAATAATAATAATAATAATAATAATAATAATAATAATAATAATAATAATAATAATAATAACAACAACAACAACATGATGATGATCCAGATGAACAGGCAAACCCCCTACTACTTCGAAAGAGAGTATAAACCAAGGTCCAGTCTGTGCACGCACTCATAGCATCGCACGGACTTTAAAGATCCTGAGCCTCATGTCATATACGGGTCAGAGCCAGCTACACAAGTCAAGAACACCCAGCAAGCACAAGGTACATTCTTGCCTCATCCCCTATCGCGCGTCAGACGATGCTCTTATAGGCAGTAAGTGGACATGCGTTAGATCTTGTATCAGCCATCCCCTATCGCGCGTCAGACGATGCTCTTATAGGCAGAAAGTGGACATGCGTTAGATCTTGTATCAGCCATCCCCTATCGCGCGTCAGACGATGCTCTTATAGGCAGTAAGTGGACATGCGTTAGATCTTGTATCAGCCATCCCCTATCGCGCGTCAGACGATGCTCTTATAGGCAGTAAGTGGACATGCGTTAGATCTTGTATCAGCCATCCCCTATCGCGCGTCAGACGATGCTCTTATAGGCAGTAAGTGGACATGCGTTAGATCTTGTATCAGCCATCCCCTATCGCGCGTCAGACGATGCTCTTATAAGGCAGTAAGTGGACATGCGTTAGATCTTGTATCAGCCATCCCCTATCGCGCGTCAGACGATGCTCTTATAGGCAGTAAGTGGACATGCGTTAGACCTTGTATCAGCCGGCGCCTTGAGCAGCTCGTGAGCTGGAAAAGGTTCGCTATAACAACGAGTAAATAAAATACAAAAGATACATGAAGGCAGCATTATTGTTATTGCTTTTATTATTATTATTATTATTATTATTATTATTATTATTATTATTATTATTATTATTATTATTATTATTATTATTATTATTGTTATTATTATTATTATTATTATTATTATTATTATTATTATTATTATTATTATTATTATTATTATTATCACGTCACCAGATCTTCAGGTCTTGCAAAGACCATCCTGCAAGGCACAGTGCAAGGAGGTAGAAGAAGAGGGAGACCGAAAAAGAGGTGGGAGGACAACATTCGAGAATGGACTGGTTTGACATTGAGCGAACCCTTCAGGGTTGCTGAGGACAGGGAAATATAGAGTACGCTGGTTAAACGATCATCTGTGGTGCCCCTACGACCTCTGAGTTACGGGATAGGATAGGATTATTATTATTATTATTATTATTATTATTATTATTATTATTATTATTATTATTATTATTATTATTGTTGTAACTCGTTTGGGGGCAATACAATTACAATAACGGCAAGCTGATAGTAGAGACAACTTGTTAGCGCATGTTTTGGAGTTCATCGATCTACATTTTAGACAAACACGGCAGATTAAACGATTCTTGATACATGCATTTCGCTTACAACGCTTGGTCAGGGGTTTACAAAACCAAATGAGATATAAAACTGCATGGTACCTTGAAAAGGTTGTGACGTAATAAAACGGCATAATTGTATATAAAACCTGGCCTTCCGATAAAACTCCTTCAGTGGTCTAAAGATGTTGACAGGTTCAAAACAACAAAAACCTCCTTCAGTGGTCTAAAGATGTTGACAGGTTCAAAGCAACAAAAAACTCCTTCAGTGGTCTAAAGATGTTGACAGGTTCAAAACAACAAAAAACTCCTTCAGTGGTCTAAACATGTTGACATGTTCAAAACAAAAAAAACTCCCTCAGTGGTCTAAAGATGTTGACAGGTTCAAAAAAAACTCCTTCAGTGGTCTAAAGATGTTGACAGGTTCAAAACAACAACAAAAAAAACTCCTTCTGTGGTCTAAAGATGTTGACAGGTTCAAAACAACAAAAAAACTCCTTCAGTGGTCTAAAGACGTTGACAGGTTCAAAACAACAAAAAAAACTCCTTCAGTGGTCTAAAGATGTTGACAGGTTCAAAACAACAACAACAAAAAACTCCTTCTGTGGTCTAAAGATGTTGACAGGTTCAAAACAACAACAAAAAAAAACTCCTTCTGTGGTCTAAAGATGTTGACAGGTTCAAAACAACAAGAAAACTCCTTCTGTTGTCTAAAGATGTTGACAGGTTCAAAACAACAAAAAAACTCCTTCAGTGGTCTAAAGATGTTGACAGGTTCAAAAAAATCCTTCAGTGGTCTAAACATGTTGACATGTTCAAAACAAAAAAAAATCCTTCAGTGGTCTAAAAATGTTGACAGGTAAAAAAACCAACAATACTTTTACAGGCAAATCCACAACTGTCTACAACAGACTAAGGTATAATAAAATCCATTTCACAAATATTGTACACAGCACGGAGAAAACAAAGCTTTTCATTATGAAGCAGTCATATCAATATCAATAAGTACAAAGTTAATTCATCGGAGAAAGAGCAAGGTGCAGTAACGTGTGACTTTGGCCTTTTGTGATGATAACAACGCACAAATGACCCACATGTTATGGAAAATTAGTTAGTTAGTCATTGTTTATAGGGTCCAGAGGACTGCAAAGAGCCGAATCAGGACCACAACTTGGTTCAAAGATGGCTCACCCCTTATCCGTATCAAAGGTCTGCTGATACAACCCTAATGATAACACTGAAGGCACGTCACCAGCCGGTCACTTTACAATAAAGGCATCCCACGTAGAGGACACCGACGCTGTACTTTAATTTATCGAAACCCCGTTTACAAAACCAAAACAGAATATAAACATCATTATAAAATATGTATATTATAAATGAACTATTGTATCAGACGTTTGGTCCTGATAGGAAGACCTCTCCAGGATTGCACAAAAAACTGCTGCCCTGACAAGGTTCAAGCCCATTTGTAAAGACAGGACCACCAGTCTACACTCCAATATAAGGATGCTGCGCTCCATTGTCATCTCCATCTTCCTATACACCTGCGAAACATGGTCCCTCACAGCAGATCTACAACGAAGAATACAAATCATGGAGATGAGGTGCTGCAGAAGACTTCTGGGCATTTCCTATACCCAGCACATCACCAACAACGAAGTCCGACAGACCATCACACAAGCCATTGGACAACACGATGACCTGCTCACTGTGGTAAAGAAACGGAAACTCCAATAATATGGCCACATCACCAGAACATCAGGCCTTGCAAAGATCATCTTTGGGGCGCGGTGCAAGGAGGCAGAAGAAGAGGGAGACCGAAAAAAAAGAGGTGGGAGGACAACATTCGAGAATGAACTGGCTTGACACTGAGCGAAGCCATGGGGGTTGCTGAGGAGAGAGAAAGATGGAGTACGCTGGTTAAACGATCATCTGGGGTGCCCCAACGACTTTCGAGTTATAGGATAGGGTAGGATAGGATAGGATAGGATAGGATAGAAAATATTAAATAAACACATACATACAAAATGCCTACATTGCTAAATAATAAGTCCATAGAAATCCCTAGTGACCATTTGGCAGAAAGCGTCCAATGGCCCCAAGCTGACTCAAAGACCCCATACACAAATGAAAAATTTTGGGAGAATTTTCAAGAAAAAATGTAGGTGATTGGTCTAGCGAGGACGATAATGACAGAAAAAGTTGTACATTAAAGCACTAAATTTACACTAAGTGGGGATACTATTTATTAAAAACAACAACAACAACAACAACAACAACAACAACAAAAACAGGCACCCCAACGGGGGAGATATGGAAATAGAATAAGATATTTAAATAAACGTTAACGAATGAACCAGCGTTTTAAAAAGAAAAAGTTTCCAGTTTCTTCGTTGCTGCATAGTCATGACGGTGGTTTAACCTACATCATTTTTTATAGAGTCCCGTCTATTTTAAACTTCTTGACTTATTGTAAGAAAACACGAAAAAATACATTTAAAAAATGGTTTAACTTACATCAGTATATCATGCAAAGTGGTTGAGTGACGTCAATCGAAATATTTTTTTTAAAATCTCCCTTGGCGTCATTTTGCAAAATAAATGGTCCATGACGTCATTAGCTGCAGCTAAAATTAAACTGACTTCATTTATTTATTTATTTATTTATTTGCGTCATTCGAACGCGATCCATGGCGTCATTGACTGTAGCTCATCAAAAATTAAATATTGGGTTAACTGACTTTATTTATTTAATTTTTATTTAGTTATTTATTTATTCAGTTACTCATATTACTAAAAACAGCAATTCCTGTATTAACGTACTTACTTAAAACAGCATTTTGTGTAATCATACTTGCTTGATATCATGTGGATGGCTTGCATACATTAATATACTATAAAGAAATATAGCTCAAATCCGGGTTTCATTTATTGTTCTTCAATATTTGGCTCGTTTGTTAAATGACAGAGCCAACATCTCTTATTTATTATAAACATTTCACGCAAGTTTTTGTGAACATTATCGTAGCATTACATGCAAGCTGTTGACCTTTACCATGAAAAATGCCCTTGATCTTTACAAAAGAAGAGGGAAACAATCCGTTAATTTACGTTTTTCCTGCATTAAAATTAAAAAACAAAAAACAAACATTTTTTGGGGTATTAGCATTTGATCCTTCTTTTTAATTATTTTGTTTTATTTTATTGTCGCTTGTTTTGGTATTGTTGCACAGGTATGATTCAGGCGGAACAGTTTTCTTTTGTTTTCATCGTCATGCAATGCTGGAAAAACATTGGGTCATGGCAAAAGATCGAACACTTGATAAACAATTATAAATGACAAAGTAAATACATAAGTAAATATATAAATACAATAAATAAAGACATAAATAAATAATTACATAAATAAATAATTACATAAGTAAATAATTACATAAATAAATACGTAAAGAACGAGTTAAACAAATCAATAAATTAATAAATAAATAAATGACTGAATTAATTAAACATTTGTGTGTGCCAGATAGTTTCAAAAAACTATTTTTTTCTCTGTTTAGCAGTTATTAATGAGATTTTTGGTACCGAGACATTTATATAGAGTCAAAGCAGTGTGTATTTACATTCATTATATTTATTTCTTTATATTTAGGTAAAGATACTATAATTTTTGTCACAAGTGTGGTCATCATCACAATGATTCGATAGTAGTAAAAATTAGAAATACGTTTCCTTCATTAGAATTTGCGTTTCATATCAGTTTTAGTTGTGATTGTGAAGTTAAAGTACTAAGTTTCCCTTATCAATATTATTATCGTGGTCATTTATCATTATTATTATTATTATTATTATTATTATTATTATTATTATTATTATTATTATTATTATTATTATTAACAGTTATAATTATATCTGTTAACGTCGTCATCATTATTGCCATCATCATCATCATCGTGGTGGTCGTCATCATCATCATCATCATCATCGTCATCACCATCGTCATCATCATCTTCGTCATCATCATCATCAACATTTGCGTCTCCGTGGTGATAATTTAATTATTAATACCTTCACGATCTTGCCGTCTCGCCCCGCCCACCGTCCCCTTTCCTCCCCTCCCCTCTCCCTCACTCACCGCCTTCGCCCATCCCCACTCCACCCCCACCCTACCCCCTCGTCACACGCCTCTATTTTTTTTTCTTTTTTTATTTTGTTGATGCCATGACAACAGGTCGACCCACTTTGCGTATGTGCCTGCTGTGAGAGTTTTGGGGCCCTAGCGTATGCCGTAATGAGATGGCGGACCTAACCGACAGGTTACCTCAAGATCCAGTGAGTCTACCGGGCCCTTCGCCTGTCTTCCTCCTCCTCCCCCCCCCCTCATTTTCCTACCCACACCGCGCAGCCGAGACTCGCCGTGTACTTCTTCTAGTAATAGTGAGAGGCCCAGCTTCGCCGTGGGTCTATGTCCTGGTCGTGTGTTACGGTGTCACATCCTTCAAGTTCCGGGTCTCCTAGTTTATCCGAGCGCATTTGCGCATGCGCCAGGTCATGTCGGGCCGGCTTTTTTACGAAGTTCTTAGGCGTCATAACCTTAACCCTAACCCAAACCCTAACCCTAACCCTAAACACTTAACTCTAACCCAAACCCTAACCCTAACCCTTACGAAGACTATGATAGCACTGTGCGCATGCGTCGAATTTTGTAACGCGTCGACCAATCAGAATGCTCCCATTCGCACCCAGCCCAGCTAAGATACTAGGAATTGTGAGGATGTCACAACGGGAAACGTTAAGTCATTTTTGCTTCTTACAAACTGCAAACGTACTCCTAAGAAATTTCTGTTGTTTTTCAGTCTCATTAAATGCAGTTTCTAGCCACAATCACAACCTGATGTATGATGTAAATTGATCCTTAACAAACAATTCTGAGGTACGTTCAGATGCATCCTAAAATCTGATGTCGTCATCGGTTGTCAAGCAAACGTACTCCTAAAAAAGTTATTTTCTGCCCAGATAAAAACAATTAAATATTTTTCCTCGCAACACTCACGATCTGATGACATGTAAATTCATCCTATCACGACCTGATGACAGGTAAATTCTTACTAAAATCTGATGTAGCTTACGTTTAATAAAACGGGAGGGGGCGGGGGGGGGTGGGGGGGGGGGGGGCGGAGGGGTGTTTATCCTAAAAATCTGATGTACGTAAATATTACTACTAACAAATCTGATGTATGTAAAATTCATCCTCCCAAAAATCTGATGCATGTTAAAACTCATCCTAACAAATCTGATGTATGTTAAGATTCATCCTAAAAAGAATACTGATGTACGTTAAATTTTATCCTTTAAAAAATCTGATGTATGTTAAATTTCATCCTTTAAAAATCTGATGTAGGTTAAAAATTCATCCTAAACAAATCTGGTGTATGTAAAACTTTAGGCTAAATATCTGAAGGATGTAACATCATCCACCTGACATCTTATTGTTTTTGTCAGCCAAGGTAGAGGTACGTGTATATATACATGTGTTGACAACAAGTGCTGTCAGTGTCTGTGTCTGTCCCTGTACAAAGATAACCAAATAAATTTATTCCCAATCACCATTTGGCTGTTTTGGTCTGTGTTTATGTGTGTGTATGTGTGTGCGTGTGTGTGTGTGTGCTGGTGAGTTCTGTCTGTCTCTGTCTCTCTGGTTTCGTCTGTCTGTCTCTCTCTGTCTCTGACTCTCTCTCTCTCTCTCTCTCTCTCTCTCTCTCTCTCTCTCTCTCTCTCCTTCTTCTTCTTCTTCTTCTTCTTCTTCTTTAACTTTTCCTTCTTTTCGATAGTGTCTCCTTGTTCTTGTTGTTCTTCTTCAGGATACTGTAAATACTACGACTGTTCGAAGAAAACTAGCGCAGCTCTCTCTCTCCCTCTCTCCCTCTCTCTTTCTCTCTCTCTCTCTCTCTCTCTCTCTCTCTCTCTCTCTCTCTCTCTCTGTAAGTTTGAGTCTTGCTTGATATATGTAGCCGAGCGGAGTATTTGACTCCCGTCTCTCGGCCACGACCTTGCGAACATTGCTCCACCCGACCTGTTATCTGCATTTTATCCCTCAAAAGAGGGACATAAAAATATTTGCCCTGCAAGGCGGTGAAGCGTGGTTGGGAGTACCGAGTTGCCGGCTACTAGTGCCACGCACTCTACTGCAAGGTCGCTGCCACCGACCTGCATAAAATGCCTGCCGACAATGTGGTCCCGCTCGCCACCAAAAGCAGCAGGCGAATGGTCAGCCGGGGAGAACAAATGTCGTGTCGCCTTGTCCTGCGTAACCCAATGGCATACCCAAAGGATTCTGCAAAGCAGGAGCTACCCAAGGCTTGTCTAACCAAGAAAATCAAGGTAGACAATTTCTCTCCCAAGCCTCAACCAGTCGCCTCCCTTTCCGCTACATATAAATAACAAAAATAAAGAAATAATTAAATACCCCACAATTCTCTTAAGCAACATTAACAGCAGCAGCAACAACAACAACAACAACAAGAAATGGTACAATGCAATTCAAACAGCAAAATGTGTAATACCAGAAGTAACCAAAATTCTGTTTGTTTTTTTCTAGGTCAAGCTAAGAAAAAGGAGTTATCGCGAACATCCAGTCCTAAGCTAAAACCAAGGTCTACATTTGCAACACAACACAATATAACACAATAAAGCACAATACAACACAATACAATGCAATACAATACAACATAATAAAAACACAATAAAACACAATACAACACAATAAAACACAATTGATTGATTGATTGTTGCTTTAGGTCCAGCGGACTCTTCCGAGCCAAATCAGGACCGGACAACCCCCGATCCGCATAAAAGATCTGCTGAAACAACCCTAGTGGGAAAATTGAAAGCCCTCCACCGGCCAGTCACTTTACAATAAAGACATCCCACGCAGGGGACGGCGGAGGCTTTACCCCAACTACTCGAACCCCCGGTTACAAAAACAAAATAGAATACAAACATCATTATAAATTATCAACAAAACATATACATATAAAATGCCTATATTGCTAAGTAATAACATCATAGGAAGCCCTAGTGACCACCCGGCAGAAAGCGTCCAACACTCCCAAGCTGATCCAACAGACCTCATACACAAACAAGGAGTCTTGTCCAGGAAGAGTTTTCAAGAAAAAAGGTAGGTCATTGATCTAGCGAAGAAGAAGATAGTATAGCAGAATGATAGGACAGAGCAGGGATGGGAAAGAGTAAATGAGGAAGACAGCGACAGTGGGAATTTAAAGCACTAAATTTCCAGAAAGTGGGGATACTATTTAAACTGAAACCCCCGGCACCCCTATCCTATCCTATCCTGTCCCGTAACCCGAAGGTCGTAAGGGCACCACAGATGATCGTTTAACCAGCATACTCCATCTTTCTCTGTCCTCAGCAGCCCTGATGGCTTCGCTCAGTGTCAAACCAGTCCATTCTCGAATGTTGTCCTCCCACCTCTTTTTCGGTCTCCCTCTTCTTCTACCTCCTTGCACTGTGCCTTGCAGAATAGTCTTTGCAAGGCCTGATGATCTGGTGACGTGGCCATACCACCGAAGTTTCCGTTTCTTCACCACTGTTAGCAGGTCATCGTGTTGTCCAATGGCTTGTGTGATGGTCTGTCGGACTTCGTCGTTGGTGATGTGTTGGGTATAGGAAATGCCCAGAAGTCTTCTGTAGCACCTCATCTCCATGCTTTGTATTCTTCGTTGGAGATCTGCTGTGAGGGTCCATGCTTCGCAAGCATATAGGAAGATGGAGATGACAAGGGAGCGCAGCAGTCTTACTTTACCCGGCACCCCAACGGGGGTAATAAAACACAATAAAACACAATACAACACAATACAATGCAATACAATACAACACAATAAAACACAATACAACACAACACAATACAACACAATAAAACACAATAAAGCACAATACAACACAATATAACACAATACAATACAACACAATACAACACATCTTTATTAGCCAAAAGAACTTACAGCAGGCGCAGAATGACATTTTAAGCTCATATGCATGAAGAATACACAACAATTCGCTTTCATGTACATCACACTCATCGTAAACATCATCCCAGCCCTCTCCCCTCTCTCTCTCTCTCCCTCTCTCCCACACACACACACCAACGCACACACATCACAGTTGGGCGAGCCAAGCAGTTGCATACCTGTTACATTATTATTGTGCCTGAATTAGGAAAACATTAAGGTCAATGCCGTGGCAAATATACTTTGGAGAAAAAAAAAGTAACATTTTTTCAGAATTTTTCTTTTCTTTTCAAAGATACAGCAAAAGTTTCAGGTAACAGAGACTGATGTTTAAGCGAACGAGTAAGGAGACTGTAGCATCCGATCCGTGTTTTGCCGGAACCTGCTGAATAAGGCAAAAGGCGGATCGGAACTCGGCTTGACATTTGCCAGTGTAACAAGAAGAAAATGACATTTTGAAGACATCGCAGTCACTATTGTTGATTTCTTCGGACGAGTTGGAGCGATTTTTTTTAGTTAAACCCCCACTCTCCTCGTTCGCTTCTGGTTACATCATACTGTTGAAAAGCAAACGGAGGACGAGAAAAGCGAGATGCAAGCAGTGTCGGTGAAACACGCGGTTGCTTGAAGACAGTTTTTTTTCTTTTTGCATGTATTTTGTTTTTAATCTTGGTACAAAGCATATGTGCTGTCGCTTCTCATTATACCTTCGGTACTGTATGAATAACTGCATGGCCGCACTAGGAAGCTGAGAAAAGAACACAACAGCATGACTAAACATCTACAAAGTCTCAATACACCATTGGCGTCATGGCAGCTAGATGGCAATACACATCCATTCCAGGGGAATAAGGGATTAGGGACGTAAACTTGAACCGCAGTCACAGCAATCATTATGGTACAGTCACAGCAATCACTATGGTACAGTCACAGCAATCATTATGGTACAGTCACAGCAATCATTATGGTAAGATGGCCAGTGAAAAATGGCCACGTTGATCTAACCCAGCACGGGATTCTGGATATATTGATATATGCAATATAACACTCAGGTTAGTGTTGTGGATTTTTTCTTGGGGGAGGGGGTGTGGTGTTGATTGATTGATTGATTGATTGTTGTTTTAGGTCCAGCGGACTCTTCCGAGCCAAATCAGGACCGGACAACCCCCGATCCGCATAAAAGATCTGCTGAAACAACCCTAGTGGGAAAATTGAACGCCCTCCACCGGCCAGTCACTTTACAATTAAGACATCCCACGCAGGGGACGGCTGAGGCTTTACCCCAACTAATCGAACCCCCGGTTACAAAAACAAAATAGAATACAAACATCATTATAAATTATTAACAAAACATATACATATAAAATGCCTATACTGCTAAATAATACAATCATAGGAAGCCCTAGTGACCACCCGGCAGAAAGCGTCCAACACTCCCAAGCTGATCCAACAGACCTCATACACAAACAAGGAGTCTTGTCCAGGAAGAGTTTTCAAGAAAAAAGGTAGGTCATTGATCTAGCAAAGAAGAAGATAGTATAGCAGAGTGATAGGACAGAGCAGGAATGGGAAAGAGTAAATGAGGAAGACAGCGACAGTGGGAATTTAAAGTACTAAATTTCCATAAAGTGGGGATACTATTTATACTGAAAACCTCCGGCACTCCAACGGGGGTACTGTTGCCGCAGTGAATCTGTCTTGCCTACAAAGGAAAGACAGGTTTTCAACTGGGGCTTTCACTTTTCCCTTTATAGGTTTGAACAATCTACAGTGGCAAGATTGCTCATGACCCCAAGGGGTGGGGTGTGGGGTGGGGAGTGGGGTGTGAATACAGACTTGAAAAGACACATGACGGCGAAAGGTGTTTTAAAAAAAACATAATTATGTAACCCAAAATTTTGCTATAGCAGCAATGTGTGCCCTGCTGTAGCCGCAGTCTCCAGCGATACTTGTACAGTTCAAAATGCCAGTATCGTGATGAAGCACAGCCGGTTGAGGAATAAATATAACCTAAACACACACAAAAACACCCTGGAACAGCAAGATTGTTTTTAAAACTGAAATTATTTGGGTCGGTTAAGACATATGAGATCCCATTTTCTGTTTTCACTTACTTTTACAAAAATATAAAAAAGGTTCATAAGTAAGCCTACAGTGGCGATTTGGTTCACTGTTTTGCTTCTGCTTGTTTAAAATATTGCTGACAGCAAAATTTAAAAGACACAACTTGGCAATTATGGAGCTGACTGATGAAGGCAAAGCTATGTTCAAGTACTTGGCGTTGTTCTTGTCCGTTTTGTCCTGTCCTTTATTGTTGTTGTTGTTATTATTATTATTATTATTATTATTATTATTATTATTATTATTATTATTATTATTATTATCCTATCCCGTTATTATTATTATTATTATTATTATTATTATTATTATTATCATCATCATCATCATCATCATCATCATCATCATCATCATCATCATCATCATCATCATCATCTATTATTATTATTATTATCATCATCATCATCATCATCATCATCATCATCATCATCATCATCATCATCATTATTCTATCCTATCCTATACCGTAACTCTGAGGTCGTTGGGGCACCAAAGGTGATCGTTTAACCAAAATATTCCATCTTTCTCTGTCCTCAGCAACCCTAATGGCTTCGCTCAAAGTCAAGCCAGTCCATTCTCCAATGCTGTCCTCCCACCTCATTTTCGGTTTCCATTTTCTTCTACCCCCTTGCACTGTGCTTTATTATTTATATATTATTTCTGAGAACATGCTAAAACACTGTTTAAAAGTGACGGAAAGAGCGCAATTTCGCTATAAGGGTTCGGGTAAGGGTTAGTTGTAGATCTATCCCTAGCCCTTGCCCTGACCCTTTTCTCTTCAAAAATAAGCTTTTTCCGTCCCAAAAACCCATTTGCCTTATTGGATGCTTAAATTGTTTGAAACCAAATGAGGACACTATCCGGCGTCAACAAACGGTTCGAAAACATTCTCAAACGGTTCGTAAAAGACAGTTGACCTAGAAACAAATACAGCGTGACCTAATTCGTCGCCTAGAGGAGACGAAACTTACTTTTTCTTGCGTTTGCAAAGTTACCTTGGTTCTGGGGACGTTCTCATGTTCCCAGATACCAAACTGTGTTCCCAGATGACCGTACAAAAACAGATAAACCTTGTTTCTGAGAACATTTTATAAGACTATATATATAATTGTTAAGGGGGTGGGGGGGAGTATGGGGAAGGAAGGACTGGAGTGGGCGGGTGGTGGTTTTCCAGACTATTTTGAAATAGTCGGAGGGAATCAGAACGAGCCAACTGTCTGTCTGTCTGTCTGTCGGTTCGTCGGTCGGTGGTTCCGTCCACATCTTCAGACCCACTGACCGGATTGATTTTGATCAAACTTGATAAGAACATTACCTCGGTTAGTTATGAGGATAAATCCTAGACACTACATCGCTTCTTTCCTTTTCTTGTTGTTGCTTTTTTTAAGTTTGGTGTGTGTGTGTGTGTGTGTGTGTGTGTGTGTGTGTGTGTGTGTGTGTGTGTGTGTGTGTGTGTACCTGTAAAACGGCTCGAATGACGAACGAAATTTGCCTTTTTTAGTACAAAATGAGGTAATTTTGTCGTTCCTCGTTTGTCTGCCGTTCCTCATTTGTTCTAAGTACACGGGAGTGCTCTTTTAGTGCATGGGAGTGCAGTTGTAGTGCATGGGAGTGTTTTTAGTGCAAGGGAGTGCACTATCCGGGACGGAGAACTTCCATCCCGTTTTCGAATTTCCTCTGCTATAGAGCGCGAAGTAGGTCAAGTTTTGCTCAAAAAAAGTAGGTTTTAGAGCACCGTTTTCTCAAAAAGTTTGACCTAATTCGGCGCCCCTAAGAGCGGATCTAGGTCAAGTTTTGAACTTTCCTCGACGATTAGGGTAAGGCAGTGCCTCGACGATTAGGGTAAGGCACCCGTTCCACAAAAGGGTTAGGGTCAGGGCTAGTTGCAGCGCTGCAACTAGCCCTGACCCTAACCCTTTTCTTGAAGGGGTGCCTTACCCTAATCGTCGAGACGTGTGCCTTACCCCTAATCGTCGAGTAAAATTCCTTATCCTAGCCGTGTTTTTCAACAAACGTGACCTAATTCGCCGCCTAAGAGGCGCGAAGTAGGTCAAATTACCCCATTTTATACCTCGTACACGCATGTGTGTGTGTGTGTGTGTGTGTGTGTGTTTAGAAGGAATGTGTGAGAATACACTTGAATGGCTCGCCATCTTGTTGCCGCTACTTTTGTTGTTGTTGTTGTTGTTTTCGTTGTTACTTCTCTTTCTCTCTTTGCATTATGACAGTCTTCACGTCATAATGTTCTGACGGAAAAAAAAGAAAGAAAGAAAAATTCAACAACCAATGAACAGAAGACTTAACCTATTTATTGTTCAGTCATTTGGCGATTTATCGCGTCCTGATTCTCCGATTTAGCCAACAATGCAATGCATCAGGCATTGCCTGCTCAATACATGGAAGTTTCGTTATTGCTAGATATCAAAACCGTTTGCGAAATGTCAAAGCCATTTTTGAGGTTGAGGATAAAGTTACAGTCGAGGGAAGAGGAAGAAGATGAACAAGTTGAGGGCGTACCGGGAGTAATGAGAGAGAGAGAGAAAGAGAGAGATTGAGAGAAATAGAAAGAGAGAGAAAGAGAGAGAGATTGAAAGAGAGCGATTGAAAGAGAGCGAATGAGAGAGAGAGAGAGAGAGAGAGAGAGAGAGAGAGAGAGAGAGAGAGAGAGAGAGAGAGAGAGAGAGACTTCAGACTTCAGAACTTTATTTTAAAAGGTTAAGATTTTAGGCATGAGCCTATTCTTACAATCAGACCTTTTATAATAAGATAAAGATAGCATCAAAATGTACTATACTATATATATAGAGAGAGGGTGGAGTCGAAGACAAACAGAACCGACGAAGAGAAAGGTAGCAATTAAAAGATCAAGAATGAGGTACATATTTTGATGATGATGAAGAGGATGAGGAGGAGGGGGAGGAGGATGAAAAACATGAGAGGAACAAAATCAAATCGATAACGTACATATAATAATGATAGTGTATGTGATTTGTTTTTATTTTTATTTTTATTATTTTTAATATCCGGGAAGAAGCAGAAAAAGAAGAAGGAAGAGGAGAAGAAGAAGAAAAAGAAGAAGAAGTAGGAGGAGAAGTAGAAGAAAGGGAGGAGAGAGAGCAAGAATGCGTGTATGTATATGTGCGTGCGTGCGTGTGTGTCTATTCTTGTGTTGTGAATGTGTGTGTGTGTGTGTGTGCGTTTGTGTCTGCTCCTCAATGTGTGTGTGTATCTGTGAGAGCGAGCGTGTGTGTCTGTATGCTTGTGTCTGTGTGTGTGTGTGTGTGTCTGCGTGTAATGTACGCCCATAGAATTTAAGCCACCCACGCACAGCAAGCTGATGCGGTAAGAGCGCCGTGACTAGCAACGTCCCGTGCACCTTCTCGTCGGACAGAACCCCCACGGGAGCTCACAAATCATGTGATGACACGTGGCACAGCCTCAGGAAACAGACTCCGTGGAAACCACTTGCCTACGGTAATAACTTTTGAGGGTAGAAGTAAGCTCGTTGGGTAGAGTGCTGGCCTGATGAACGAGGGACTTGGAGGCAGGTTTTAGAACCAATTATAGGGAACGAATACGAAATTGAAAAGGCCCCAGATTGAAGGATTTTTTTACCTTTTGGCGAAAATGGGTTGAGCCTAAAATTCACATTGTCATTACATCAAACAACGATAGATCAAAACAGCCGCTACAGTTTGAATTGGCTATTTCTGTTCTGACAGGGAGTAATTTCCCCTGTTTAATAAAGGGTACACCAATATGCCCTATGGTCTACTAGATGATATTTTTTAGCGCTAACAAGGTAGCGAGCGGTTGCTATTAAAAGAAACAAAAACTCAGGAATTTATTGTAAAAAAAACAAACTATACTTTCGAAAAGTTTATATATAATCAACGACGCTTGGTCCTGATTTTGCTCGGAAGAGTCCGCTGGACCTAAAGCAACAACCATGTAATGTAATGTAATCAACGACGAATAGAAAGCATGGAGATGAAGTGCTACAGAAGACTTATGGGCATTTCGTATACCCAGCAAGTCACCAACAACGAACTCCGACAGACCGTCACACGAGCCATTGGATGACATGCTCGCAGTGGTGAAGCAACGGAAACTCCGATGGTATGGCCACATCACCAGAGCATCAGGCCTTGCAAGGACCATTCTGCAAGGCACGGTGCAAGGAGGCAGAAGAAGAGGGAGACAGGAAAAAAAGAGGTGGGAGGACAACATTCGAGAATGGACTGGCTTGACACTGAGCGAAACTATGAGGATTGCTGGGGACAGAGAAAGATGGAGTACGCTGGTTAAACGATCATCTGTGGTGCCCCAACGACCTTCGAGTTACGGGATAGGGTAGGATAGGAGAGGATATATTATATTCTGTTTGTTTTTTTTTTTTGGGGGGGGAGAAGTGGGGGGGGGCGTGAGAGGAAGAAAGGGGGGGGGCTAAGCTTTTTTTTTAGTGGATAACATTTACTGTGAAGGTTAAAGTGATCTGTAGAGAAGACGTGGTCAAAGGGGGATCCTTGACCTCTATATTTACTGTGGCGGTATGAGAGGCGATTGATCACGCTTGGTAGAGATTTTCTCCCTTGAGGCTGCCCTTTGATGGGTTAGTCTGGCTTTGGGTGGCTCCTGCTGTGCAGAATCCTTTGGTGTGACACGACATATGTTCTCCCTGCCTGACCATTTGCCTTCTGCTTTTGGTTGGTGAGCAGGGCTACCTTGTCAGTGAGCATTTTATGCAGGTTGGTGACAGTGACCTGCAGAGAGTGTCGTGGCACTAGAAGCCGTCGGTCCGGTTTACTATCAACACGCTTCCCCGCCTCGCAAGGCAAATATGTTTACCTCCCTCTTACGAAGGATAATGGAAAAATAACAGTTCAGGCTTGGCCATGTTCTCAAGGGCGGGGCCGAGAAGGCGGGAGTCGAATACTCCGCTCGGCTACATTATAATTGGGTTACTTTGTGGCGAAGGGCCACTTGCCGCATTAGCCGCATCGTCTTACTCCCAAGACAACTGAGCAACCTGTGCGACTGGGGATGGGAGAAGAGGGGACCTAGTGCAAGCTTGGCACTCATCCGTCTAGGACATGAGTGTCAGGATCTTTAAAAGTCCATGCGGATGGAATGCGCGCCTGTATGCACATACTAGTTCTCGGTTCACACTCTCATCTGAAGGCGTTATGCATTGGGGGGCTGCAAGCAAGCTACACGGAAAAAAAAAGAAAAACCCAAAATAAAAGTTCCGTTTTCTTTGGGTCTTGTATTCGCGGGTTGCCTTTGTACCTGTTAGAATGATGGATGTGTGTTTGCTGTTTAAGCTTATATAGGAATGTCTGCAACATGTGACGGCGCAATGGGTAGAGCGTTCGCCTGGCACACCGATGACCCAGGTTCGAATCCCGTGGTGGGCGATATAAAATGTGGCCATTTTCACTGTCCATTTTAGCAGTATGATTGCTCTGGTGGTTCAGTGTTGATTCAGTTCCCTACCCCTCTTTCTCTGGGATGGTTATCCCCGTCTGTCATATCGCCAATGGTGGTTGTAGACGTTAAGCCTCAATGTTCATTCATTCAACATGTGATGAACGTGAATGTCGGTTACAGATCGCCGCGCTTTGAATCCGATTTAGGAATAAGGCGCGTATAACATCAAGTATTATTATTATGATGATGACGGATGATTGATGAGGATGGATGAATGGTCATGGATGATGTGGATTGATGTTGATTGTTAATTGGTGTTGATTGATGATTGATGTTGATGGCTGATGTTGATGATTGGTGTAGACTGATGATTGGTGGAGATTGAGGATTGATGTTGATGATGATTGATGATTGATGTGGGTAAATAATGTTGATTGATGATCGATGTTAATGATTGATGTTGATTAATGATTGAATTTGACGATTGATGATGATGGACTGATGATGACGATAATTATTGTTTATAGTTGTTGATTATGATGTATGATGATGACGATTTCAATGAAGAAGAAGAAGAAGAAGAAGAAGAAGAAGAAGAAGAAGAAGAAGAAGAAGAAGAAGAAGAAGAAGAAGAAGAAGAAGACGATGATGATGATGATGATGATGATGATGATGATGATGATGATGATGATGATGATGATGATGATGATGATGATGATGATGATGATGATGATGATGATGACGACGACTTTGGGATGACGTGGGTGGGAGGCGAAAGGCAGCAACTGCTAAGGTTTCCTTTAAATTTTGCTGCTGATGGCGCTCGGTGGACGGGAGTTCTGTAATTTGTTCTAAGACCGCGTGGGTGGGTAGTTACGCGCTGTAACTGCTACGCTTTCTCCCAACCTTGGCTGCATGCTGGCTAACCCTCAGAGGGTCTGTGACAGCACAGGACAGTAGGCATCACAATACACTGACACCACTGGGAACAATCGCAGAAATTCAATCTGGCCACACTTCGCGGTTACAATTCACCTTCAAGGACCAGAGGGCTTGTGTATGTGTGTGCGTGTGTGTGGGTGTGTGTGCATTTGCGTGCCTGTGTGGGTGTCCCACTGCGGTAGCTCAGTGGTAGAGCGTTCGACTGGCGCACCGAGGACCCAGGTTCGAATTAGTGTTTATATTTGCACACAGGCAAGTGAATGTTTACAAACAGTCCCGTGTTAGTTAGGTTTCTGTTTCCCAGTTGCTCTCATGTCACGGAAATTTTGGCACACGATCCATTTTGTGTGATAATTTCTTCATAATTTTATTCAAAATTTCTTGAAAGTCTTTGAAGCAGTCACCGTTTATGTTGTCCAATGTCTGTTCTTCGTTCGCCTTTGCCATCTGGACTCCATGTTGTACTGCTGATACGTTGACGCAGCTGTCGACACTGGCACTGGCACTGGCACGGGATTGCATGGCAGGACTATCAGTAGACAATTGTAACACGAGTGGCAGTGTCTGACTTGGCGTGCACAGACTTATTCAATGGCAAACTTGATTCTTGTAGTTTTACTTGGGCTAGATCTGTAACACGCTTTGCACGTGCGGCGCTCACTTTGGCGACCACAAGGGTAGCAAAAATGTCTCCGTTTAGGCCTATATATTGATGCCTTGTTGAAACATTCGACGATACTGACTGGGATATTATAGGCATTTTGAAAGACAGCTAGGTTTTGCCACTTGCCTTCTTCTATTCTGGAGTCTGTCTATACGATTCTGGTTCTTTTCTCCTGTCTCTCTCGAGCTGCGACGGGGCTTTCTGACGAGATGTTGTCACATTACTTCCGTTGCTGGGGTCAGCCATATTGAAATGTTCACTTTCTGCCGAAGTCAAGCGAAGTACAACACATGTGTTCGCACCGTGACCTTCCATTTTGAAAGAAGACAGTTTGGTTCGTATTGTGACGGTGGGTCTATTGTTGCTGGGCTCTGCACAATGGAATGCTATTACCCACTCGTCTATTGTCTGCGGGCATCGGCTAGTGTAATCACCCTATGACTAATCTTAATACATTTATAAGTTTAGCTCGGTCTGTGTGCGGATAGGGTTATAGAGATAGGGAGAAAATGGTAAAAGATTCAGTGGCACACTAGCTCTCACACGGCTAAGAAACATAGGTAGTCCAGCCAGTTGTTAACAGTAAATATCACACATTTATTTCATCTACTCTATACATAATTCTCTAAACACTCTATTAACTTAAATGTCCAAATTCACTTCAACTATTTCGCTCCTTGATGGGTCTATGCTGTTACTGTTCTTGATATTTGTTACTGTCTCATCATTTGCTATTTGTTCTGGTTTGCCTAATGTTTATTTTCGGGAGAGTGGACTACCGCACAGTCCTTCTAGATCAATGTTAGTGCAATTCTTCTGGCACTTAGCTGATGTGTTCAGGTGTGGTGATGGTATCTCCTCCTTGGTTGTAGACTATCGGGCTATCGTAGCTCAGTGCTAGATGCTCCACAACAGGCCGACTCTTAGTGGTCTATCCCTGCCTCGGACCAACTAGCCTGCTCGTCTTTTTGACAATGTCAGGCTGTGGCTATAATGCGATGCATGATTTTCACCCGTCACCTGCTTTAGTCTTTCTGAAAGAGATTTTTCCACGTGTCCGTCTCGGGTGAGCGTTCGACAAAGAACGACTACCTAACCTAGCGGTCAGCCAAAGCCCGCGAAAATCTCGTGAGATCTGAGCGCCGTCTATCGGGAGGTGGGGGGTGGGGGTGGCTATACGTCAGCGGGATGAGGTCACTGCCTACCTGAGCGAGCGTTAGCTTACACATGCTTAGCACACAACTGACTTGTGTCGTCTTCTAACTTGTGTCGTCTGATAGGCAGGGACTTTACGTTACCCAGGCCAAAGCAGGCTGAACTAGTTAAGGCGAGAAGCCTTAGTGCAGGGCCTAAAAAGCCTCTTGTGACGTATATAGTATGAAAAATCAACAAGGTAGTTTACTCATTTACACTTCTTGCTGCTAGCCATGCAAGGAAGAGCACCCCGCGACAGAGAGATAAGATAAAATAAGGTAAAAAATGCAAAAGGAAAGGAAGGAAGGAAGGAAGGAGAAAGGAGAAAGAAAAAGAAGAAGAAGAAGAAGAAGAAGAAGAAGAAGAAATAATAATAATAATAATAATAATAATAATAATAATAATAATAATATTAATAATAATAATAATAATAATAATAATAATAATAATAATAATAATAATAATAATAATAATAATAATATGAGGAAGAAGAAGAAGAAGAAGAAGAAGAAGAAGAAGAACAACAACAACAACAACAACAACAACAACAACACAAACAACAACAATTTACATGAAGGTTTGAATAAATAATCAACCCTCGTTATAAAAAGTGGGAAAAGTAAACAACGGAGAGAATGTACACGAAAGGCCTGTACAAATAAATAAATAAATAAATAAATAAATAAATAAATAAATAAATAAATAACCAAGAAAAACAGAACCGAATATTGTGACCCAAACTTAGAAGTTTCAGAAAGAAAATGATTACATTTTCTTACCAACACTACCCCTTCTCTATATGTGTGTTGCGCGCCTGTGTGCGTGTGCACGCGCAAATAGACGGCGTGAGGCAGCGCGCGTGCGAGCATAAAAAAAAGAGAAAAATGTAAGGACCTTTGGACATGACATTTAGACCAGAAGCCAGCAGTGAATTATTCACTAACTTTCGCTCCTGGGACAATTTTTCATGGAGAAAAAGGAACGAAGACAACTACGATTGAAATGCAGACGTGGTCTACAGAAAAACTGGGTGCCAAACGAGAGAGAGAGAGGGAGGGGGGAGAAACACAGAGAGAGAGAGAGAGAGAGAGAGAGAGACAATTGAAAGAAAAGATGAGAGACAGAGAGGGAGGTGGGACAGAGAAGGACAGAGAGAAAGAGAGTGAGAGAGAGAAAGAGAGAGAGAGAGAGAAAGAAAGAGAGAGAAAGAGAGAGTCGAAACCTTTCACAGAATAGCATTAGGGCCTAAGAACCATCTGTCTTACAGCTAGAGACTATACAGGGAGAGAGGTAGAGACACAGACAGACAGACAGACAGACACACTGTTACGAGACGCGCACTATAGATCCCATCATCTTGTTTTGCAAAGCATGCAACGATAGCGTGCATTTACCTTTGATTTGATTTTGCGCTGTTGCTAGAGGAAGCTGTGTTTAATGTTGATCTTCGTCGGTCGATATTGTTGAGAATTTTCTGGAATTGTTTATTTTCGACCGAAGCTTCCAGATAGGTCTCGTAATAGCTAAACGATTCTTCTAACCTAAATAAGGTTATGTGACGTAAGACAGTGCATAGTTCCGGTGACGAGTTTTATTTTGATTGGATGTTATTGCGTCATGCTGGAATGTTCGAATTTGTTCTCGACTGCAGAGAGGATAATGTAAGTAATGTAAGTAATGCACTGTCTGCTTTTGAAGATGATCTTTGAAGTGATTTTCGGAAAGCGATCTTGTATGCAGTTGTTGATATTTGCTGAATAAAGTTGGACAACTTTATACGACGACTCCTGCCTTGTTGCTGAGTGAACAAACTGCGTGGATAAACGAATTCGAGTTACACATATCAAAATTCAAGCATCTGGGCTGAATCGGTTATGGATAAATATTCGTGCAACACAGAGAGAGAGAAAAGAGAGAGAGAGAGAGAGAGAGAGAGAGAGAGAGAGAGAGAGAGAGAGAGACAAGGGGACAGAGAGAGACATAGAGAGAGTAAAAAAAACAGACAGGCAGAGAGAGAGAGAGAGAGAGAGAGAGAGAGAGAGAGAGAGAGAGAGAGAGAGAGAGAGAGAGAGAGAGAGAGAGAGAGTTAGTTAGTTAGTTAAATAGTTATTCATTGCTTACAGGGTCGAGCGGACTGCAAAGAGCCGAATCAGCACCACAAAATCAAGGCCACAACTTCGCTGAAAGAGGACTCGCTCCCGATTCGCATAAAAGATCTGCCGAAACCCTAGTGGTAACACTGAAGGCACTCCACCAGCCGGTCACTTTACAATAAAGACAACCCACGCAAGGGACGCTGAGGCTATACTCTAATTTATCAAACCCCCGTTTACCAAAACAAAATAGAATACAAACATCATTATAAAATATCCTACATTGCCAAATAATAACATCATAGGAAGACCCAGTGACCATTGGGCAGAAAGCGTCCAATATTCCCAAGCTGATCCAACAGACCTCACACACAAATTAGGAGTTTTTCCCGGAAGTTTTCAAGAAAAAAGGTAGGTGACTGGCTGGTTTAGCGAAGAAGAAGATAGTATAGCAGATTGATAGAACAGAGTAGGAATGAGAAGGAACAAAGGAGAAAGACAGCGACAGTGGGAATTTAAAGCACTAAATTTCCAGAAAGTAGGGATACTATTTATACTGAAATCCCCGGCACCCCCCACGGGGAGGGGAGGGGGGAGAGAGAGAGGAGAGAGAGAGAGAAAGAGAGAGAGCGACAGACAGAGAGAGTGTAGAACACAAGATATAACCCTCTCGCCTACAGAGATGGATTTTAAAACTCACTAATCTTATACAATCGATCCTTGCATCATCCGCTCTCTCATACAAACTATTATAACTGTCACAGCAGACCTATTTGAAGAGCGGAGGGGATAGGGCTGACAGTCATATGATGACACATTTATCCACAAGTATAAACATGACGTTGAATAACTATAAAATGTTAAAAACTACAATAACAAACTGATAACATTTAAAACACAAAGATTTCTTTAAAAAAAATTCCACAGTAGCCAAGTGCAAAAAGCAATTATTGTTAAATAATTCAAAACTTTGTTCACATTTTAAACGAGAACTAGCGTGACAAGACTTGCATATCGTGTAGTTTTATTCTTCCATTAAAAAAGGAAGAATAGAAAAAAAAATCAAACTGACTGAGACTGCGATAATCGCTCGTAATCATTCTGTCATTAGGTTTTTCCAAGGGTAGGCTTACATGTAATATAATTGAAACTAACGAAACGGAATACCACTAGAGATCCAATTTCGACGGAAGAAAAATGGATTTTTCGGGGGTTTGAATTGTTTGCCCCCAGTTTTGTGAAATGGCCACAACAAACAAGGAAGATTAAAACATACCGAAGGGTGGAAAACGTTGCTTTGCATGAGAACACTCGTACAAAGATATGCTTTATTTCATTTTAAAGTGCTTGGGGCTTTACAGACTATGAGAGACATACCTGACAGATAGACAGACAGACATGATCTGACATTACAGTCAGACATCCATTCAGACACATAATTTTTGTCAATGATTGTTTGTACACCGCGAAATAATGTTCCTTTCTGTTTGT
>CM072513.1:96620246-96642746 GCA_036898135.1 Oncomelania hupensis | reverse complement strand
ATTCTATTTTCTGTCTTTTTTGTCATTTGTGTACATAGTTGTAAATAGTATATTTTTGTCTTTTTTGTAATTTATGTACATAGTTGTAAATAGTCCGTACCTTTACTGTCCCGTCTTTTGGTGTATTGTAGCAAAAGTGATGTTTCATCGAGTGCATGTATTTATATGTAATGACTATGTAAAGCGTGGTGAGTCTGGTCATAGGCTGGAGTACCCGCTATATAAAAATCCGTTATTATTATTATTATTAACAACAGTGATGATAATAATTATGGTAATAATAATAATTGGCAGGACACGCACTTTTCCAGGAGCAGACATTGGAAGTGACCACGATCTCGTGATGATGTCTTTCCGGCTCCATTTGAAGAGAGTAAATACAGCAAAGTGCACTAGGCTGAAGTTCGACCTGGACAAACTGCAAGACCCGGAGGTGGCAAAAATATTTCAGGCCACAATTGGAGGGAAATTTGCACCACTGCTTATTTTGGGGGCAGGCGAAGTAGATGTCAACACCATGACCAATACCTTCAACTCAGCTGTAACAGATGCCGCCACTGAGATCCTTGGCAAGCACCGACCAAAGAAGAAGCCGTGGATCACACCTGAACTTTTGGATCTGTGTGATAAACGAAGAGAGTTAAAAAAGAAAAAGAACACCTCACAGGGAGCTGATGTCTACCGAAAAATCAACAATGACATCCGAAAAGGCATGCGCACAGCAAAGGAGAACTGGATAGAAGATCAATGCCAGGAAATAGAGAACAATCTGAACAAGAACAACAGCAAGAAGGCCTACCAGACGGTGAAGCGGCTGACAAGTGTTAAACAGCCCAAAGTCTCCACTATCCAAAGCAAGTCTGGCATTTGCCTTACAGAAGAACAAGAAGTCTTGGACAGATGGACAGAGTACTGCTCTGACCTTTACAACCATACACCAAATGGAGACCCATCAGTTCTAGCATGTCCCGAGAGCAGAGAAGAAGAAGAAATCCTCCCAATTCTCCGGGAAGAAGTTGAGGCAGCAGTGCAATCGCTGAAGAAAGGGAAGTCAGCGGGAGTGGACAACATACCAGCGGAACTGCTACAAGCAGGAGGAGAAGCAATGACTGATGCTCTCACCATTATCTGTAACAAGATCTGGCAGAGTGGGGAATGGCCTACACCATGGACCCAGTCGCTTGTCATCACTCTTCCCAAAAAAGGTAACCTTCAGGAGTGTGAAAATTACCGCACCATCAGCCTCATCAGCCATCCCAGCAAGGTCCTCCTGAAAATAATACTCAACAGGTTGAAACCACAAGCTGAACAAATCATAGCTGAAGAACAAGCAGGATTCATGGCAGGGCGAAGTACCACTGAACAGATTTTCAACCTCAGAATAATCTGTGAGAAATACCTACAGCACCAACAACATCTATATCATGTGTTCATAGACTTCAAGAAGGCATTTGACCGAGTCTGGCATGCAGCTCTATGGGCAACCATGAAAGTTTACAACATCAGCCCTAAAATTATAGAAGTCATCAAAAGCCTGTATGACAAGGCTACCAGTGCAGTCCTCCATAACAGCGTCATCGGGAACTGGTTCAGAACAACAATCGGTGTGCGTCAAGGATGCCTACTCTCTCCAACACTCTTCAACATCTTCCTAGAGCGCATCATGTCAGATGCTCTTGCAGATCACGAAGGCACAGTCAGCATAGGGGGCAGAGCAATCTCCAATCTTCGTTTTGCGGATGATATTGATGGATTGGCTGGAGAGGAACAAGAACTTGAACAGCTTGTACAGAGGCTTGACACCACCTCCAGAGCTTATGGAATGGAAATAAGTGCAGAGAAGACCAAAATGATGACCAACAACACCAATGGCATCAACACGGACATCAAAGTACAAGGCCAATCCCTCAACACAGTGCACAGCTTCAAATATTTAGGAGCCATTGTGTCAGACAATGGGTCTCGACAGGAAGTCCTCTCCAGGATCGCACAAACAACTGCTGCCCTGACAAGGTTGAAGCCCATTTGAAAGACAGAACCATCAGTCTACATTCCAAAGTAAGACTGCTGCGCTCTCTGGTCATCTCCATCTTCCTATATGCTTGCGAAGCATGGACCCTCACAGCAGATCTCCAACGAAGAATACAAAGCATGGAGATGAGGTGCTACAGAAGACTTCTGTGCATTTCCTATACCCAACACATCACCAACATTGAAGTCCGACAGACCATCACACAAGCCATTGGACAACACGATGACCTGCTCACAGTGGTGAAGAAACAAAAACTCCGATGGTATGGCCACGTCACCAGATCATCAGGCCTTGCAAAGACCATTCTGCAAGGCACAGTGCAAGGAGGTAGAAGAAGGGGGAGACCGAAAAAGAGGTGGGAGGACAACATTCGAGAATGGACTGGTTTGACACTGAGCGAAGCCATGAGGGCTGCTGAGGACAGAGAAAGATGGAGTATGCTGGTTAAGCGATCATCTGTGGTGCCCCTACGACCTTCGGGTTATGGGACAGGATAGGATAGGATAGGATAGGATAGGAATAATAATAATAGTAATAATATTAATAATAATAGTGGTGGTAATAATAGTAATAATAATAATGGTGGTAATGATAGTGGTGATAATAATAATAATAATAATAATAATAATAATAATAATAATAATAATAATAATAATAATAATAATAATAATAATAATAATAATAATAGCTACCGTTTGTATACAGAAAGCTCCTTCTTATAATTCTGCTGTTCTTAATAATTCTACGTATTTCCTAACAGCAACATTTATCTATTGATTATAGTTTTTCCCAATTGCAATTGCAACATTTTTGCCAACGCTTGAATATGCGTGTGAAAGTGAGTATGGCCGTGCATGTTTGCACGTGTGTATGCAATGGGCCAGAGGCCGTTTATGCATTAAATCGTCAAATTCAAATTCCAAATTCTCTCTCTCTCTTTCTCTCTCTCTCTCTCTCTCTCTCTCTCTCTCTCTCTCTCTCTCTCTCTCACAGCCATTGGGTGAAGTGGGGAAAAGGGTGGAGGGATTACAAATAAAAATAAAAATAAAATAAGTAACCAACAACCATTATACGTGTTAAAATGAAAATGGAGTATAGCTGGTGGGATGAGTAGGATGAGGCATAGTATAGATGAGGCATATGTAGTAGGATGAGGCATAGTATAGATGAGGCATATGTAGTAGGATGAGGCATAGTATAGATGAGGCATATGTAGTAGGATGAGGCATAGTATAGATGAGGCATATGTAGTAGGATGAGGCATAGTATAGATGAGGCATATGTAGTAGGATGAGGCATAGTATAGATGAGGCATATGTAGTAGGATGAGGCATAGTAAAGATGAGGCATATGTAGTAGGATGAGGCATAGTATAGATGAGGCATATGTAGTAGGATGAGGCATAGTATAGATGAGGCATATGTAGTAGGATGAGGCATAGTATAGATGAGGCATATGTAGTAGGATGAGGCATAGTATAGATGAGGCATATGTAGTAGGATGAGGCATAGTATAGATGAGGCATATGTAGTAAGATGAGGCATAGTATAGATGAGGCATATGTAGTAGGATGAGGCATAGTAATAAGCACCTCCGAACGCCATTTCCCACAACAGACCGACCGCTAGTAAAAACAGGTGGTGGAAGAGAGTGTGGGCGGAGAGGAGTGGGGGGGAGGGAGGAGGGATTTGAAAATACACAAAGAGGCCTGTCCTGTCCTGTCCTGTCCTGTCCCGTAACCCGGAGGTCGTAGGGGCACCACAGATGATCGTCTAACCAGCATACTCCATCTTTCGCTGTCCTCAGCAGCCCTGAGGGCTTCGCTCAGTGTCAAACCAGTCCATTCTCGAATGTTGTCCTCCCACATCTTTGTCACGGACCGGGTTTATAATATTTCGGTCCGATGACTGTTTGTAGTATCTTCCTGTGAGAAGATATAAATTATAATATTTTTTTTATTGATTACTAATTTCTGATTGGTTGAGCTAGTCATGTGACGGTTCACCAATTACATGTATTCAAAAAAATGTTTGCATTCTTCTTTTGTATGTACCACGGTGTGGTTGTGTTTGTACTTCTGGCAGCTGCGTCTGCAGAAGTCTCCGGCTGAGGGGCCTCGAGGCGAAAGAGAAAGAAGAAGGGAGAAGAAGGAAGACAGAAGAGAAGGAGAAGAAGGAAGAAGAAAGAAGGAGAGAAGAAGAAGAAGAAGAAGAAGAAGAAGAAGAAGAAGAAGAAGAAGAAGAAGAAGAAGAAGAAAAGAAGGAGAAGAAGACGAAGACGAGAAGAGGAAGAAGAAGAAGAAGAAGAAGAAGAGAAGGAGAAGAAGAAGAAGGAGACGAAGACGAGAAGAAGAAGAAGAAGTCATGAAGAAGAAGGGTGGAAGTATCGAGAAGGGGCCAGAGAAGAAGCCAAAGAAGAAGACGAAGAAGAAGACGAGAGAAGCAACCACTGCTACATCATGCAACCCCTGCCACATCATCAGCAGCAGCAACCACTGCTACATCATCAGCAGCAACCACTGCTACATCAGCGGCAGTAGCAACCACTGCTGCATCATCATCAGCAGCAACCACTGCCACACTAGTAGTAACCGCTACCACGTCAGCAGCAGTAGCAACCGCTACCACATCATCATCAGCAGCAGCAGCAGCAGCACCCGCTACCCCAGCAGCAGCAGCAGCAACGGCGGCAGCGGCCACAACAGCAGGAGCGACAGCAACGATAGACAGGGGAGAAACCCCAGGGATAGATAGATAGAAAGGCCAAGGATAAGGAAAGGAAGACAGTGTATAGATATAGACAGACAGAGGATTAAAAGGAAACGAAAGACAGACAGCGAAGTCTGTCCTCCATGAGACTCTTGGTAACTCTCTCTGTTGACGGGGACTGGAACCTCATTGGTGGTTTTGTGACTGGTTTTCTTGGATTGTCTTTTCTGGAATATTACTTGTGGGTTTGTGAGATCAGTGTACAATCTCTCGGATTATCTCCTTGGAACTTTATGTGTGTGATTTGTGAGTGGTATATTTAATTCACGGATTGTTCTACAAAGTACGTGAGTACACAATTAAACGTTTTTTTCATATTATTGATGGAGTTATATGTACTTATGTAAACTTTTGTTGATTCTTGTTATTTTCTAGTAATAGAAGGGGGTGTGACAGCAAAAGAAGTTTTGAGAGTTAGGAAGTGTGAGACGGGCGAACACGCAAATCATTCACGCACGCATACACGCAATTCTTGAAATAACCCCTTTCGTTACAGTGGTGACCCTGAAACCCGTAGTTAGTTAGTGGGAGTTAGATTATTAAATTATCTTAGTGGGAGTTTATATTGTGGGAGTTAATTGAATAAGTATAAGTTGAACAGTAGAAGGGTTTTGTATAAATTTTGGGACACTAACTTTGGTGTGCTAGGAGTAAGTGTGTACTGTGTAACTGACTTGTTAAATTGTTGTTTTCATTTCTTTTTGGGTAGGATGCTAGTGTTTGTATAGATTATACCCCGTCTCCGATTCTTTCCTTACGGGTCTGATTCTTTGTATAGTTCTGGGATCAGAAAGGGCTTAGATTCATTTTTCTTCCTGTTGTATATATATATTGCTAATTCTAGTTCAGCTATTCAGTACTGTTTTGTTTTTCTTTATATACTTATTAGGATCCTGTCTTGTATAGTTATAGTTGTCACATCCCTATTTTAGTTGTTGTAGGTGTTTAGGATTTATTTTTGGTATTTTAACGGAACTTCCGGTGTTTCTAGCCGAAGTGGAACTTAGTTGTTTTTTTTTCTTTTGATTTCTTGTATTCTATTGTACCGATATTAGTTTAGAATTTTAGTTCTCTCTTTGTGTGTTGTGATGTTGTTGTCGTTGTTTGTTTATTTAGTATAGTGTTTCATTATTATTATTATTTGTTTTGTTTTGTTTTGTTTTCATTTCAAAGCAATTACTTATAAACTTTCACCTGTCATAATTTGGATTTAAATATGGGTAGTTGTTACAGTTATTAATTGTTGCATTTAGTATGGTTTTCTGATGCTTGCTTGTACTTAGACTGAATATAACCTAAACATTGTTTTTTTTTCTTTTCTTTTCTTTTATGGTATGCTGTTTGTTGGACTTGAACTTGTTTTCATTTCGAAATAATTTCCTTGTGTTAACTTAAACTTGCATTGATTCCGAAATACTTTTCATCTGACAAACTTCGCTTGCTTCGATTTTGAATTGTTTTCTCTTGTCAAATCTGAATTTGCTTTTGATTTTTGTAATAATTCTGGCCTTGTGAAACTTGGGAAAATAATCTTGACTTGTATAACATAAAGTTAGTCGTTGACTGTCACTCGCATTGTCTTACTTTTAGTAATTTATTTTCTTTTGAATTCAACTGATCATGGCTTCTGCTGAAGAATACGATACTCTGTTTAATTCATTTTTGACTCAAGCCCAGAAGTTAGGTTTTGCTGACGAAAAGTTGCAGCAGTACATTGAGCAGTGTTTTCAGAGACATGATAGGGCCAAAGAAAGAGAACAGGAAAAGGTTAAACAGGAACAGGATGCTAAAAGATTGCAGTTAGAACAGGATGCTAAAAGATTGCAGTTAGAACAGGATGCTAAAAAATTGCAGTTAGAACAGGAAAGAGAGGAAAAAACGATTTCAGTTAGAACAGGAAAAGGTTAAACAGGAACTGGAACTGGAACGGGAAAAGGTTAAACAGGATAGGGAAGCTAAAAGAGAGGAACTGGAAAGAGAGGAAAGGAAATTGAAGATGGATTATCAGATGGAACTTGATAGGGAAAGCCTTAAGATAAAGGGAAAAGAAATTGAACTTCAGTTGAAGCAAGCTGAATTGCAGAGCGAGACCACTACCCCTAGGACCCCCCGAGGTTCTAACCCGTCATTTCCAAAGTTGCCCCAACTACCTGTCTTCAAAGAAGATAGGGATGACATTGATTCTTTTTTGTACCGGTTTGAGGCGCATGCTAAAGCTCTCAATTACGATAGCAGTAAATGGGTTGTGTACATAACTGCATTGCTACAAGGCCCGGCTTTAGCTGTTTATCATTCTTTGTCTGCTGCCGGTACAGTTTCATATGATGATCTTAAGCAAGAACTTCTTAAGAAATTTCAGTGCACTGCAGATGGATTCAGGGAAAAATTCAGATCAGTTAGGCCTGAAGTGGGGGAAAGTTTTGTAACCTTTTCAAAGCGATTTTCTCACTTGTTGGAAAGATGGATCCAACTATCAGATTGTGAAAAGACTTTTGATGGAATATGGAATCTGATTTTGTGTGAGCAGTTTATTGCTTCTGTTTCGAGAGATCTCGCCGTGTTTTTGAAGGAAAGAAATTTGACAAAATTCGCGGCTTTGATAGACAGTGCTGAAGCATTTCGCATGGCTCACCCGGAAAAGAAATTGGCACGGAAGTCAGATGACTCAATTTTTGCATCCGCGTCTATTTCTCAGAATGTGCCCACTCAGAATCAATTTCGTGGGACGGGTCAAAGATGGAATAATTTTCGGGGATCGGGCTTTCGTGGCTCTCCACGTGGAAACTACCAACCCGCAGGTCCTATTCCAAATAGGGGTTTTGCACATCAAAACATGAATAATCAACAGGGCGCTCAGAACAATCAGGCTCCTCGTGGACGTGGCAATACGTATTCGAGACCTGGTTCTCGTTTCTCGGGTAGTCCTCCTCTCAACAGAAGACAGAATAGACAGGACATAGTTTGCTATTGTTGTGGGGGTCTAGGTCACATAGCTGCATGGTGTCCTTCTGCTAGTGGCAATGGATACTCAGAGACTCAAGATACTGAGAGTGGTTCGCAGAAATACCATGACCCTCCAGTTAACACTCAGTCAGCCTTAGTCGCGGAAGTCATTTGCTCAGTTGGTGATGAAAACTGTGGTCAACCCAAGCTAGCATCAGGTACCGTAAATGGCCTCAAAGCAAGTGTACTCAGAGACACAGGGGCTACTATCTGTGGCGTTCGCAAGAGACTGGTTCCGGACGGCCAGTACACTGGCAAAGAGTGTAAATGTTTGTCATTCGGTGGGAATATAGAAGAATTTCCGTTGGCTAAAGTGTCTGTTGACACTCCATTTTTCTCTGGCACTGTGTTGTGTTGTGTCATTGATCAACCAGTGGCCGATTTGATAGTAGGGAATTTACCAGGTGTGTCCGACCCTTTTTCGGGTGCTACCACACTCATCCAAGATCAAGGTCAAATTCCACCGGTTCCTTTAGACAAAATGCCGACTCATTCAGACTCATTCAAACGGGTTACAGTTGATTTGGTAGAACCGATTTCTCCGCCGTCTGAGGAAGGTCACAAATGCATACTCAGCATCATTGATATGGTAACACGTTACCCTGACACTATTCAGCTTAAACTCGTCAAAGACAAGATCCTAGAATCTTGCAAAATTGCTCAAGAATACTTCAAAACAGTTGTAGACAAAACCAGACACTATCATCAGGGTATTCCATAGCATCTGTGAAAAATGAACATGCTTTGTATATATTTCTGCTATTGTATATTTAATGCTGCAAATCAAATTGAATACTGTAATATGATCTGTTATGTACCTTATTGATTTTTGATTTCTCTGTATCACGGTAACATGCTTGAACTTGAACTGCATATTTTGGATATCTATTGCGCTTTGGGTGATTGCTTAATACAATATGTTTGTGTTTAATATAAGTGCTAATGACCAGTTTTCTCTGTTTGCTTCTTGTACAGTATAGGTGGACATGATTGTAGTGATTTTTTCTTTCTGATAAAATTCAGAAAACTCGGGCGTTTTCTTTTTGCAGGAAGGGGGTATTGTCACGGACCGGGTTTATAATATTTCGGTCCGATGACTGTTGGTAGTATCTTCCTGTGAGAAGATATAAATCATAATATTTTTTTTATTGATTACTAATTTCTGATTGGTTGAGCTAGTCATGTGACGGTTCACCAATTACATGTATTCAAAAAAATGTTTGCATTCTTCTTTTGTATGTACCACGGAGTGGTTGTGTTTGTACTTCTAGCAGCTGCGTCTGCGCTGCAGAAGTCTCCGGCTGTGGGGCCTCGAGGCGAAAGAGAAAGAAGAAGGGAGAAGAAGGAAGACAGAAGAGAAGGAGAAGAAGGAAGAAGAAAGAAGGAGAGAAGAAGAAGAAGAAGAAGAAGAAGAAGAAGAAGAAGAAGAAGAAGAAGAAGAAGGAAAAGAAGAAGAAAAGGAGAAGAAGAAGAAGACGAAGACGAGAAGAGGAAGAAGAAGAAGAAGAAGAAGAAGAGAAGGAGAAGAAGAAGAAGAAGAAGAAGACGAAGACGAGAAGAAGAAGAAGAAGTCGTGAAGAAGAAGGGTGGAAGTATCGAGAAGGGGCCAGAGAAGAAGCCAAAGAAGAAGACGAAGAAGAAGACGAGAGAAGCAACCACTGCTACATCATGCAACCCCTGCTACATCATCAGCAGCAGCAACCACTGCTACATCATCAGCAGCAACCAATGCTACATCAGCGGCAGTAGCAACCACTGCTGCATCATCATCAGTAGCAACCACTGCTGCATCATCATCAGCAGCAACCACTGCCACACTAGTAGTAACCGCTACCACATCAGCAGCAGTAGCAACCGCTACCACATCATCATCATCAGCAGCAACAGCGGCAGCAGCCATAGCGGCAGCAGTGGAGGATTATCGGAAGGCGGAGAGAACGATAGATAGAGGAGAAAACCCAGGATAGATAGTTAGAAAGGCCAAGGATAAGGAGAAGGAAGATAGTGTGTAGATATAGACAGAGACAGAGGATTAAAAGGAAACAAAAGACAGACAGCGAAGTCTGTCCTCCATGAGACTCTTGGTAACTCTCTCTGTTGACGGGGACTGGAACCTCATTGGTGGTTTTGTGACTGGTTTCTTGGGTTGTCTTTTCTGGAATATTACTTGTGGGTTTGTGAGATCAGTGTACAATCTCCCGGATTATCTCCTTGGAACTTTATGTGTGTGAATTTGTGAATGGTATATTTAATTCACGGATTATCGCCTCAAAGTACGTGAGTACAAAACTATTTAAACGTTTTTTCATGTTATTGATTGAGTTATATGTACTTATGTAAACTTTGTTGATTCTTGTTTATTTTCTAGTAATAGAAGGGGGTGTGACAGCAAAAGAAGTTTTGAGAGTTAGGAAGTGTGAGACGGGCGAACACGCAAATCATTCACGCACGCATACACGCAATTCTTGAAATAACCCCTTTCGTTACACTCTTTTTCGGTCTCCCTCTTCTTCTACCTTCTTGCACTGTGCCTTGCAGAATGGTCTTTGCAAGCCCTCATGATCTGGTGACGTGGCCATTCCATCGGAGTTTCCGTTTCTTCACCACTGTAAGCAGGTCATCGTGTTTTCCAACGGCATGTGTGATGGTCCGTCGGACTTCGTCGTTGGAGATGTGTTGTGTATAGGAAATGCCCAGAAGTCTGTAGCACATCATCTCCATGCTTTGTATTCTTCGTTGGAGATCTGCTGGGAGGGTCCATGCTTCGCAAGCATATAGGAAGATGGAGATGACAAGGGAGCGCAGCAGTCTTACATAGAGGCAGCGAAGGTTTATGTATGACTACTTAACAAACGGATGTCTTCAAGGTCTTCTTGAAAGAGTCGAGTGACTGCGAGTGGCGGAATTGAGCAGGTGGAGAATTCCACAGAGATTGGGCGAATGAAGAGAATGACCCCTTTCCAAAAGTGTTCAAGGAGAATTTTGAGACAGGGAAAGGGAGGGAAGCACCACGAGAGCGCAAATGAGCGGGCGGGATAATAATAATAATAATAATAATAGTAATAATAATAATAATAATAATAATAATAATAATAATAATAATAATAATAATAATAATAATATTTATATAGCGTTTTTTTCCCAATGAACAATATCAGTTCAAAGCGCTGTACTCACGCATCCATTCTAAACATCCGGCTTCATACAAAATAAAAACAGACACTTGCTAACGAATAAGTGACGAGGGAGGAGGGGAGAGCTAAGGATGGGTGATGGGGTTGGTGGTGGCGGTGGACTGAATCAAAACAAACAACAAAACAAAACAAATGGAGGAATGACGACGATGATGATGGGAGGCAAGATCAGAAACATTTAAGAAAGAGATGAGTTTTCAAGTTGGATTTAAAAATAGCTATGTTTGAAAAGCTGCGAAGAGAGAGGGGAAGAGAGTTCCAAGTTGAAGGGCCAAGCACTGAGAAAGATCGACGGCCAGCAGAGGAGAGTTTGTAGCGGGAGTATGTGAAGCATGAGAGTGTCAGAGGAAGAACGAAGATTTCTAGAAGGCTTATAGAATTGACTATTCTGGGTGAGGTAGGAAGGGGCTAAGCCATGGACGCGCTTGTAACAGGATAGTATGGAGTGAGAAGTTCTGGAAGGTATTGTGAACATGACTCAGAATGAAGGCACTGAAATGACAGGCAAGCGATCTTGTAGATCTACTTAATTCTTGCCTTGACTGGAAACTGGTGAACAGTTTTTGAGAGTTTTAGTATGTTTTTTAAAGTTATCGAATAAAGTGTAGAAACACTGGCCAATACTATACAAACACACAAACGAAAGCATGACTGCATGAACTTATCTGACCTAGGTCCGAGACACTTCATGTCATCGATGGTTGCTCCCCCACCCCCTCCCACACCCTCCACCTTGGGTACTCCCGAAATTTGTTTCCTTCCCACCCTTCATTAAGGGTACTTGAATCAATCAGTCTAATAAAAATAAAAAAGTATCCCCCCATCCCCCCCCCCCCTTCCAAACAAACAAACAAACAAACAAACAAAAAACCAACCTTTTATTTTCGGTTGTTCTAATAGAACTTGTCTTTACACGACATATGCTGTGTATGATGAGCTTAAGTAGGAATATCTATAAAGAATGAACGAGTATGTTGGCCACACATTGCCGCGCCGCGCTTGTAGCCTGATTTAGAAATAAGACGCGATATAGCATCCGATATTTACTATTATTATATGGAAATACGGCCAAAGCTCCTAGCCATGTATAAAAAATAATAGTTGAGGGCAACCCTAGATCGATCTGGCTGATCTGTGGAGCACAAAGGTCTGCACTCAAAGCCTGCCCCGCCATGCCGAACAGTGAACACTGTTCAGATGCAGGTGAGCGAAACCAAGCGCAGCGGAGGAACAAAGACCCCCGTCTTTACCTTCCACATTTAAACTAGATTATTCTTACACGCAAATGGCGTCTTGAGGTTATTTTGGGGAAGAAGACGAAGAGTGTGTTTAAAGAAAACTGTAGAAACATTCCCCCAATAAACTCTTTAAACTAAAACTTGCACTATGTAAAAATAACCATGTGTGTATGTGTGTTGTTTGTATGTGTATGTATGTGTGAATGTGAGAGAGAGAGAGAGAAAGAGAAAGAGAGACATTTAAATACACGCACTTGATAAAACATCGCTTTTGCTACAATACACCAAAAGACAGAACGGTAAAGGTACAAACTATTTACAACTATGTACACAAATTACAAAAAATACAGAAATAGACTATTTACAACTATGTACACAAATGACAAAAAAGACAGAAATAGAATACCAAAAACCTATTCACAGCTATTTATATGCCCGGTTAGGCCCAGGAGGAAAAACAGTATAAATATTTACAGCGGTGTATACACTTACGGATCAGACAGAGACAAAAGAGGAGAGAATGGCAAAGGTATACAAATCAGTCTGAGTCATAACCCTCATTACGCTGGCCCAAGATAAGTGTGATCTCCAACATCACGCTCCCCTACGGCCACAAGGCTATGGGACTACCTTTACCTTTACCTTTTTATGTGTATATGTTTGTGAAAATGTAAAATCATTTTTTCAATGAAATGACTTTAAATTTAAACAGCCCAAAAAATTTCACTCACAATGATCTCTTGAAGCTTTGTTGGGGTGTGAAATGTGCAAGTCTCAACATAAGTAATACCCGTAACGCATCTAGGTCCAACAGTATGCCTCAGTTGTCCGGTACGCTTGACAGTGCGCTTGGATCCCTCGGATCCTAATGAACCAGAGAACGGCCAAGTATCGAGAGGGAAGAGGATCGAGAGATGGTCCCCGCCCTCATTACGCTGGCTCTGAGAAAAGATGTCCCTAATGCTTTGTCGTTGTCTGTTGGACCTACATGTAGATGTGTTACGGGTATTATTTATGTTGAGACTTGCACACTTCACACCCCAACGAGTTCGCGTCCGCATTTTTTTTCTTAGTCTCGGCGGTAACGGGTCCGCCGTTTTTTAGCCTAAGCAATTCAGCATCGAAGGAGTTTTATTGGTGAGACACTCCCAAAGAATCGTGTGGTTTTATCAAAAGTGCAAGTGCGAACCCTATGAACTCCGTCCGACGTTTTTGAGCCTCGGCAATTCAGCGTCGAAGGAGTTTTACTGGTGAGAAACTCCAAAGAATGGTGCCGTTTTATTTTTTAAAAAAGAGAAAAAAAAAAAGCAAGTGCGACCTAGGTCTGGGGTCTTGCGCGCTCAGCAAGTCAGAGTGGAAGGAAATGTTTTAAAAATATAAATATAATTATTTTATTGTTGAGGCATACCTTGGAAGCTGAATGGCTGAGGTATCGATTTCGTATATGGTGAGCCCTTGCCCTTTTCGACAAAACGACGCGATTCTTTGATGTGTCGCGGTGGCGTCACAATTAGTTGTATAAAAGCTTGTCTCTTCAAGATACAAGATGAAGTATTGTCCTCATTTGCAGAGGGAAATTTTGACTGGAAATCTTGGACAGTTGGACTCCATTTTAAGTCAGAACTCCTGATAGAAAAAGCCCCAAATAACTGCCGTCACCACTGATGTTCCAAACCCCAGGTACACTTTGGACGCCAGACTTTTGTACTAGAGCCACTGGGCCAATGTGCCACTTGTGAAATGGAAAGTCAAGGGTTTTCGCACCCGAAGAAGTAATTACCGAGTAGAGAGCGTCTGTTTAATGGATTGAAACATTCATTAACCTCAGTCAAATGAGCCTCACGCGGAAAGAGACAGACGGCAAAGAGAGAGAGAGAGAGAGAGAGAGAGAGAGAGAGAGAGAGAGAGAGAGAGAGAGAGAGAGAGAGGGGGGGGGGAATGAGAGAGAGAGACAGACAGACGGACAGGCAGACTGACTCGGACATTTTAGTCACAACAAGGATACAATCGGGAGCGTAATCTTAAATCGTTTCTCGTATTATTTACCCTCACATTCACCTCTGTTCCGTCATACATGCAACCAGAAAAACAAATAAATACAATAACTACCATCACAGCGAGCGAGCGAGCGAGCGAGAGAGAGAGAGAGAGAGAGAGAGAGATGGAGGGAGAGAGAGATAGGAAGGGGAAGAGAGAGAGAGTGAGAGGGAGGGAGAGAGAGGGAGAGAGAGGGAGATAGATAGAAAGATAAGAAAATTCTTTATTAAAAGAATGTAGTAGAATAAGCAGTGGTCTGCTTTTTTTTTTTTTTTTACATCTAGCCCTCGCTCTAAAGAGGGACTAGTCTACCGAAACTACCAAAAAAAAAAAAAAAACGCCCCAAAAACAATAGGCGATTACATATTTACTGATAAACTTGAGTAAGAACACATATATGTACATAACAAGCATTGCAAGGAATAGGGTTAGTTAGTTATTCATTGCTTAAGGGTCCAGCGGACTGCAAAGAACCGGATCAGGACCACAAAATCAAAACCACAACTTCGCTGAAAGAGGACTCGCTCCTGATCCGCATAAAAGATCTGCCGAAACAACCCTAGTGGTAACACTGACGCTGAGGCTATACTCTAATTTATCGAACCCCCGTTTACAAAAACAAAATAGAATACAAACATCATTATAAAATATCAACAAAACACATACATATAAAATACCTACATTGCCAAATAATAACATCATAGGAAGCCGCAGTGACCATTTGGCACAAAGCGTCCAATATTCCCAAGCTGATCCAACAGACCTCACACACAAATGAGTAGTTTTGTCCCGGAAGAGTTTTCAAGAAAAAAGGTAGGTGACTGGTCTAGCGAAGAAGAAGATAGTATAGAAGATTGATAGAACAGGGTAGGAATGAGAAAGAACCCAGGAGAAAGATAGCGACAGTGGGAATTTAAAGCACTCAATTTCCAGAAAGTGGGGATACTATTTATACTGAAACCCCCCGCATCCCCACGGGGGATAGATAATAGGGGGTGGACTTGCACATCAATTTTATATTTACATTTAACACTTGTAGCATTCTAGAGATCAATTGATTTGTAAGCAACTATGCTTAGAAGACATTATACACATTAACTAGCACATATGCATTATTTTCAAAATAATTAAACGAAACAATATAAGCTTACATTGCATAAAATCACTAGCAGCAAAGAACATATTAAGCGAGTTTATAGAAAGAAAAATCATAATTCTTATTTTTTTACATCTACAATGAAAACAACTTTTTTTTTTAACTTCATAAGGTGGGAAGGATTTTGCTCTTGAAAGTATTCATGTTGGTAGTTTGTCTCATGAACTTTGGGAGAGAGTTCCAGAGACTGCTACCTGAATAAATTAAACTAGACTTAAACAGATCAATCCAAGGAAGAGCAGGGTTCAATCTCATGACTTGGCGTGAAGTTCTCAAAGTGAAGTTTGAGCATATGGTTTCTGGAACATATCCAGTGATAATTTTGTGCGTAAATGAACCCTTATTATAAGCCAATCTTGCTTTTAGAGGGAGAATCCCTACGTTTATGTAGTCGATCTGGGACAGGGTTGCTTTCTTTAAAAGGACTCCTTTAGGAACACGTTTGTGTAATCTAATACGTGGTTTAATAAGTGATCTAATAAACGAGAGAGAGAGCGAGAGAGAGACAGAGAGAGAGAGAGAGAGAGAGAGAGAGAGAGAGAGAGAGAAAGAGAGAGAGAGAGAGAGAGAGAGAGAGAGAGAGAGAGAGAGAGAGAGAGAGAGAGAGAGAGAGAGAGAGAAGAAGAAGAAGTAGAATAATAATAATAATAATAAGAAGAAGAAGAAGAAGAAGAAGAAGAAGAAGAAGAAGAAGAAGAAGAAGAAGAAGAAGAAGAAGAAAAAAGGAAAGAAGGGCGGTAACTCTTCATTCACTCAAAACGACTGATAAGATTCCACTTTCTGTTAACAAAATTATTTTATTAATTATCTCCTAAATTCGTTCAGAAGGATGTTATTGAACTTAAACCCACATCAAAACTCCAAAATACACAGTTTTCCTTTCCTTATGTGTACCACAAAAAATAATTACTGGGAATTTGTTTTTATTTTTATTTTTTTAACGCCAAAGTTATTTGAGACAATTTTAACACAGCTGCAGAACCGATCTGAACTATTTCTAAACGTCTTGCGACATCCTCTGCACTATTTATTATAACATCAACAAAGCCGGTCTGCAATAGGCACAGCAGGAAGAAAGTATGTGTGTATGTTTATCAACAACCCAGGCTTCACAAATAATTTATTTTCCATCCACAAAGTGAAACGTTTTCTCATGACATTTTCTCCAAAGTCTCTGTGTGTTAACAGGTGAGTGGTTCTTAGCCATCTCTCTTTCACGAGAGACAGATTTGTCAGGGTGATCAATAACCGCTTATTTTCCATCAACATACTTAACCGTTTTCTCAGAAGAAAAAAAATCTAACTCTCTTTCACGAGAGACAGTTTTGTTAGGGTGGTCGGAAACAACCGAGTCTTCAACAACAATTAATTTTCCATCAACAAAGTTAAACGCAAATATGAGGGCACAGGAAGTTGACTACTAACCTAGGAAATGAAATTAGATGAAAATCCGTTCAGTGGTTATTTTAAGAGATGGCGTGCAACAGAAGACAGACCGACCGACACTTGGCTCGTTCTGATTCCCCACTATTTGAAAGTAGTTCCAGATACATGTATTATCTTGCAAAGTAGTTCCAGATACATGTATTATCTTGCAAAGTAGTTCCAGATACATGTATTATCTTACAAAGTAGTTCCAGATACATGTATTATCTTTCACCTAATTTCATCAGTCCTCCACACCAGCGCCATCGGAAACTGGTTCAGAACAACAATCGGTGTGCGTCAGGGATGCCTACTTTCTCCAACACTCTTCAACATCTTCCTAGAGCACATCATGTCAGATACCCTTGCAGATCACGAAGGCACAGTCAGCATAGGGGGAAGAGCAATCTCCAACCTTCGTTTTGCGGATGACATTGATGGATTGGCTGGAGAGGAACAAGATCTTGAACAGTTGGTACAGAGGCTTGACACCACCTCCAGAGCCTATGGAATAAGTGCAGAGAAGACCAAAATGATGACCAACAACACCAATGGCATCAACACGGACATCAAAGTCCAAGGCCAATCCCTCAACACAGTGCATAGCTTCACATATTTAGGAGCCATTGTATCAGACAATGGGTCCCGACAGGAAGTCCTCTCTAGGATCGCACTAACAACTGCTGCCCTGGCGAGGTTGAAGCCAATTTGGAAAGAAAGGACCATCAGCCTACATTCCAAGGTAAGGCTGCTGCGCTCCCTTGTCATCTTCCTATAAGCTTGCGAAACATGGACCCTCACAGCAGATCTCCAACGAAGATTTTTAGATTTTAATGCTTTATTGTCCCTTTTTATCGGGAAATTCTGGGCCGCCTCCCCATGTGGAAGGCGTAGTCGCAGCCTGTGGCGCGCCCAAACCCAACCTACCTAACATTAGTTGTGATTTTTGAAATTTAGAAATTCTTTAAATTTTTGAAATATTTTGAAATTTTGCTTAATACAAAGAAGAATACAAAGCATGGAGATGAGGTGCTACAGAAGACTTCTGGGCATTTCCTATACCCAGCACATCGCCAACGACGAAGTCCGACAGACAATCACACAAGCCATTGGACAATAGGATGACCTGCTCTCACTGGTGAAAAAAAAACGGAAACTACGATGGTATGGCCACGTCACCAGATCATCAGGTCTCACAAAGACCATCCTGCAAGGCACAGTGCAAGGAGGTAGAAGAAGAGGGAGACCGAAACAGAGGTGGGAGGACAACATTCGAGAATGGACTAATTTGACATTGAGCGAAATAATCAGGGTTGCTGAGGACAGGGAAAGATGGAGTACGCTGGTTAAATGATCATCTGTGGTGCCCCTACGACCTCCGAGTTACCGGATAGGATAGGATAGGATCTTGCAATACCTACAACACAAACAAAAAAGACGATTTTTTTTTGGATGGGAGTAGGGGTTTGAGGGGGTGGGGGGTGGGAGGGTAATGGAGTGTGTGTGTGTGTGAGTGTGTGTGTGTGGGCGTGTGTGTGTGTGGGTGTGTGTGGGTGTGTGTGTGAATACACAGACTCACATTGCTATGCATGCGAGTCAAACAATGTAGTGTGTATTTAGCAATGCGAGTTCAAAAACGTGGGAGGCGTATTATTATTACGAGAATGACAGGCAGATATGTTTTGAAATATTATTCTACTAACATCTCCCCCTCCCCCCCCCCAAAAAAAAAAAAAAAAATCTTTAAAAGAACACCAAGAAATGCATTTTACAGAATTTTACAGGATTTACAGGATTTTGCAGTGTCTGCAAGAACAATCACGAAACCTGCCGGATCAGTTGTCTACAATTTATTTCTGACACGAAGAAAAACACGCCAGACACATTTGCTAACACCAACTACAATAGCAAAACATGGCTGCACAATTTGTATTTCATACACCCCCCCCCCCCCTCCCCTCTCCTTCAAACAACCTTGGAATTGTGTGCACGCAATTTGTGGCGAATTTCAAACAGTCCCATTTCGAAGGCTTTGTTTACGTTTGGCGAACACAGGTTTACCCTAAAATTGGCATTGTTATTATTACATTTAAACAATGATAACGTGGGGCTTTTCGTTGCTCAAACCCAAACCGCTAAAGTTTGAATTTTCCATTCCTGTTCTGACCCGAACCGTGATTTTCCCTATTTTAACGGCACACCAAGTTGAAAAGCCAGGAAATATCAAGGGCGCTTGTTTATTTATTGTTTGTGTGTGAGAGCGAGCTTATTTGGGTAAACTACACTGGTGTCGCATTAACAGATGGGTAATCAGTAGGCCAGGTTTAATATTCTTGGTTTATATTTGAACACATCCCTAATATCACGAATTTAGTAGTTGGATCTATTCCAAGATTTAGATCTAAAACCGCCTCTACAAAATATTAATGTAAAAAAAAAGAAAAAAGAGCGCACTTTCCAGTTTGAAAACTGCTTAATGTCGCTGTGCATGTATGGACTGAGGTTTTAGATTTACGATAACATCTAAATATATTAGTTGCAACAAAAAAAAAACAAACAATATTGAATGAAAACATAAGACCCCGATAGTGAGTAGCACAACAACGTTCCTTGAAGAACACAGTTCTTTGATTCACAGCAAACGAAACTTTAAAACAATAACATCAAAAATGAAGGCATAGCATTCAAAAGCTAACTAACTACCAAGACACTAACAACCGCACCCTTAACACTAACCATTGCAACCCGGTTCTCTGTGTCTGCTTCTCTTAAGGCACGCAAGACGAGAACCAACCACGGCATTCTGGTTACCTAACCATTAGTAGCTCTGGTTATGTAAACAGTAGTAGCAACACAAAGACAAGCGTTCGCATTAACACTTCACAGTATTCTTCGTCCCTCGACTAGTCGGTTACCAAACAACACGCACAAGTTGGACACTCGAGTTTTGGAATCGCAATGCTATCACATCCACGATAGCCAACAAGCAGGGTATGGCTAATATAATCCGTCCTTTAAGGCTTTTGCAATATAGTACATTAAACCTTGTTCTTCTTCGATAAACCCAGTAAAGTACACAAGTAAATATAGAAAAACGACAATAATAACTCATTTATTCATATTATAAGTTGCGGGACTGTGTTGTTGAAAAGCAGGGGCCGGGCTGGCTTATATATCAGAGTGTAGTAGTCTAATTGTACAAGAATGAGATGAGGAAATCACGGTGAAGGTCACTGTGGCCAAAGGTTACAAAGTGTGTACAAAGCTGAGTTTTGATTTCTTCCATGTCTTCTGTAGCAACATCTGTCAAATTTAAATGTTTAAACATGGGAACACTAACAACAAATCTTTTATTTGGGCCTGGAGTAAACATCAGATTCTAGTGTAGTACGGAAATCTACGATAAAATTGACGGCATATCTGCGCGCATAGTTTATGTCGCATGATAAATTTTGATGTAGGCTATGCAATTAGTAACCAAATGACGTCACACTGACAAGCGACATCATGACGTAGGACACTGACGTCATCATAACGCCGACTACAAGGAAGCGATCACGATGGCGTCCACGACGTCGCCTTGCAGGAGAACACCAACGTCTTCGGATTTCGGTGGGAGACAGAGGAGAACGTTGGCCTCTCTGACGCTGAGCAGGCGGCTGCTGATCTGGTTTCCCGTGCTCACGGCAGAGGCTACGTCATCGCCGCTCCATGTCACCACAGCACGGTGGTACTCTGGTCGAGGGTCCAGGCGGATACTGCTGGACAGCTGTACCCAAAATAATAATAATAATAATAATAATAATAATAATAATAATAATAATAATAATAATAATAATAATAATAATACTAATAATAATACTAATACAAAATGCAATGTACGCGTTTCTCCACTTCTAAATCGGACTTAAAGCGCAAAAAGCGGCGTTTGGTCCAAACTGGGGGTGGAGGTGGGGACGTGGAGGAGAGGGGGGGAAGGGATCGGACTGCTTACAAGGAAACGAACCCACAGACAGACAAGCAAACGGAGACAGACATATCGAAACTCAGACAGACATTCAAGCAGACCTTTGCTCGAATGACCGGCAGGGTTGGCGAGGGACATCCCATCATGCGTCTGAGGGCGGGCATGACGTAGAGGTTGCACGTAACCAACGCCGACACGGGGTTGCCCGGCAACGCGAAAAACAGCTTGCTGTTGCCGCCCTCTCGCGGCAAGGTGGCGAACGTCGTGGGCTTTCTGAAAACATACAACAACAACAGATGATGTCAACAAACAACAAACAGCGCCAACAAAACTAATACTAAAACTAGTAACAGCTTTTATTAGTAGGTCTGGAGTCAGGATAAAAGCTACAGCAAATGAGGATGAGGAGGCACTACTACTACTACTACTACTACTACTACTACTACTACTACTACTACTACTACTACTACTACTACTACTACTACTACTACTACTACTACTACTACTACTACTACTACTACTACTACTACTACTACTACTACTACTACTACTACTACTACTACTACTACTACTACTACTACTACTACTACTACTACTACTACTACTACTACTACTACTACTACTACTACTACTACTACTACTACTACTACTACTACTACTACTACTACTACTACTACTACTACTACTACTACTACTACTACTACTACTACTACTACTACTACTACTACTACTACTACTACTACTACTACTACTACTACTACTACTACTACTACTACTACTACTACTACTACTACTACTACTACTACTACTACTACTACTACTACTACTACTACTACTACTACTACTACTACTACTACTACTACTACTACTACTACTACTACTACTACTACTACTACTACTACTACTACTACTACTACTACTACTACTACTACTACTACTACTACTACTACTACTACTACTACTACTACTACTACTACTACTACTACTACTACTACTACTACTACTACTACTACTACTACTACTACTACTACTACTACTACTACTACTACTACTACTACTACTACTACTACTACTACTACTACTACTACTACTACTACTACTACTACTACTACTACTACTACTACTACTACTACTACTACTATTCCAAAGGCTGTCTCATTCATTACTTAATAAATGACATGTGTGTGTGCGTGTGAGTGTGTGTGTGTGTTTGCCCAAAATAATTTCATTTAACATTTGCTGTCGTTTAATGTTAGCATGCATAAGTGTAATTATATTCATGTGTGACTGTGCAGTTTTATCCTCATTGTCAGTATGATTGTTGTAATTATTATTGTGATGTTTATTCCTTGTTGATTGTAATTGTACACCACACTGTAATTTGTTGTAAAAGATAATAAAGTTATCTTATCTTAACTTATTCTTATTACGAAGAAGAAGAAGAAGAAGAAGAAGAAGAAGAAGAAGAAGAAGAAGAAGAAGAAGAAGAAGAAGAAGAAGAAGAAGAAGAAGAAGAAGAAGAAGAAGAAGAAGAAGAGAAGAAGAACAAGAAGAACAAGAACAAGAACAAGAAGAACAAGAAGAACAAGAAGAACAAGAAGAAGAACAAGAAGAACAAGAACAAGAAGAACAAGAAGAAGAACAAGAAGAAGAACAAGAAGAAGAAAGAAAGAAAGAAAG
>CM072513.1:96537746-96617746 GCA_036898135.1 Oncomelania hupensis | reverse complement strand
TAAAAATTTAAGAATCTAATGCAAAATTGGCTTTTTCCGTCTAAAAAGATGACCTAGTTCGTCTTCTATAGGCGACGAAATAGGTCGAATTTTCTTCAACATTTCTCCGAAAATGGACTGTATTTTCTCCGTCCCGGATAGAGCACTCCTGTGTACTTAAAACACTCTCATGCACTACAACTGCACTCCCATGCACTAAAAGAGCACTGCCGCGCACTTAGAAAAAAGTGGGGTCCTGGAAAAAAGTGGGTTCCAAGCAAATAAACCCATTTGTTACTGAGAAAGACAAGGTCTGAAACCCATTTGTGCGTTTATTCAAGTGCACATATGAACACACACACACACACGAAAATTGGAAAGACGGCAGAAAAGGTGAAGATGCTTGTCATGAGACAATCCTGCACACGCCCCACGTCCATTTAAAGAGATGCACACCCTCACCTACTCTCTGTACTCCCCACTCAGCCTCCACACACACAAACACACACACACACACACACACATACACACACCCCCACACACACCCACACATACACACACAAACAAATTGCGTTGATACCAATACAAAGCAGACCTTGGCAATGGTTGAGGCGAAATTATACGTCAATTCAATTCAATAGTCTACTTTAACGTCTGTTCACGCACATGTGATGTTAGACCAATACACTCTTTCTCAGGCATAGATATACGGAGCTATTATATACGTGTGCAGCCCAGTCATCATACTTTTTGTGTGCAACTATTTATGCGCTTAATAAAGTTTCATTCATTCAGGAAAATGAGCATTCAGCATTTCAAAAGGCGGTACCGGTAGTAGATATAGATGAAGGCGAATTTACCATTCTTTGTAAAGCAAACTATTTGTTCTGAAAAGATTATTTTATAAGCCAACAACAGTCTCAAGAGAAAACAATCGTGAAACAAGGTCTAGAGATAGGAGAAACTAGAAGGAAGACAGACCTATTCCGTTAGATGTGAGGGATTCCCCAAAAATAACGACGTCTAACGCCAGGCGCTGCCTAGCAGGGCACATATCAGTTGCAGTCAAATGGTACCTTTGCATAGGGGTATAGCTCTGCTGATACCTAGCACCTTACCAATACAGCGACCATAAATCCTTCCTCGATACCCATATAACCTCCCCCTACCTCCCCGCCCCCCCCCCCCTCTCGCTGACCACACCCTGTCTCCCACCCCGGGGCAAGATGTTCCCACTGTAGTCAATCACTGCTTCTGCTCACAAATGCCCACGCCCTTTCAACATATTCGCCACTATCCCCACCCTGAACTATCTCTCTCCCCTCCCCCCCCCCCAACTCCACTCCCTCTCCTCACCTTTGGCTACCCACCGTACCCCCACCTTCCCTTCCTCTCCCCGCACTCCGTTCGACGCCCACGCAGCGCTTAGCACCCCGCCCACACGCCCTCGCCCCATGGACAAAAACGGTGCACCCCATGCAGAGGGGCGAAGGATAATTGAGCTCGTAAATTAGCTTCCATACTGACACCTGGGATGCCCCAGCCCCCCCAGGAGGCGGCCCTAGTGCTGGCCAATGCACTCACGACAAGAAGAAGAAGAAGAAGAAGAAGAAGAAGAAGAAGAAGAAGAAGAAGAAGAAGAAGAAGAAGAAGAAGAAGAAGAAGAAGAAGTTCAGTTCAGTGGTTAGATTAACGTCCCCGGACACAACGCGTATAGATGACAAAGCCTTACAGAAGAAGAAGAAGAAGAAGAAGAAGAAGAAGAAGAAGAAGAAGAAGAAGAAGAAGAAGAAGAAGAAGAAGAAGAAGAAGTTGGAGGAGAATAAGGAGAAAAAGAAGAACAAAAAAAAGTTGGAGAATGTGGAGGAGGAGGAGAAGAAGAAGAAGAAGAAGAAGAAGAAGAAGAAGAAGAAGAAGAAGAAGAAGAAGAAGAAGAAGAAGAAGAAGAAGAAGTAGAAGAAGAAGAAGAAGAAGAAGAAGAAGAAGAAGAAGAAGAAGAAGAAGAAGAAGTAGAAGAAGAAGAAGAAGAAGAAGAAAAAGAAGAAGAAGGAGGAGGAGGGGGAGGAGAAGAAGAAGTTAGAGGAGGAGGAGGAGGAGAAGAAGAAGGAGGAGAAGGAGGAGAAGAAGAAGTTAGAGGATGAAGAGGAGAAGAAGAAGTTAGAGGAGGAGGAGGAGGAGAAGGAGGAGGAGGAGAAGAAGTTAGAGGAGGATGAGGAGGAGGAGAAGAAGAAGGAGGAGGAGGAGGAGGAGAAGAAAGAGGAGGAGTAGGAGGAGAAGAAGAAGTTAGAGGAGGAGGAGGAGAAGAAGAAGGAGGAGGAGGAGGAGGAGAAGAAGAAAGAGGAGGTGGAGATGTAGGAGAAGAAGAATGAAAAGAAGGATTATGAGAAGGAATAGGAGAAGGAATAAAACTGTCTTCTTGAGGTCTCCTTCTTCCTCCTCCACCCTTTGATCTTCTTCGTCTGGAAAGCAGCAACAATCAGAAAGCTCATTTCCAGCCAGAAGGGAAAAGAAACAGGCTGCTGGACAGTGCGGTCGCGGATTATTAAAATGTATGATGATGATGGCGAAAGTGATGATGATGATGATGGTCAAGGTGATGATGATGATGATGATGATGATGATGATGATGATGATGATGACGATGACGAGAACAACAACAACGATAATGATTAAAGCGACAAGGACGACAAATGACGATGATGACTGATAATGATGATAACCCAAATAACCGTCCTTCTCCTTGAATTCATGTTCATGCCGCACTTAATGCAGAACGGGTCTATTCTGAATGTGATTGGTTATTTCCGACCCTCCCTCATTACAGACACTGGTCACGTGAGAACGGTTAATGACGTCCAACTTGAGACCCTTGGCCCGACTAGCCCTTCCTTGAATAGCAACGCTCTTCAATTGCCGCGGAATAAAGATGACCAAGCCCTCATGGTCGTATCCCACGCAAATAATGTGTATTGAAATGTTCCATTGACCTCAACAAACATGTATACTGTCAACGAGATATAAATCGTTAATGCCCGATTTATTTCTTAATAATAATAATAATAATAATAATAATAATAATAATAATAATAATAATTATTATTATTATTATTATTATTATTATTTAATAATAATAATAATAATAATAATAATAATAATAATAATAATAATAATAATAATAATAATAATAATAATACAGGATGCTATCACGCGCTTTTTCTTCAATCGAACTCAAAGCGCGGCGATCTGAAGAGACCGCTATTACAGAAGTCGGAATAGAAATCAATTTTTATTTTTGAAATGTTTATTAACTGCATCCGATACCATTATTTATCTATTAAATCGTTCTATAGCGTTTGTTGTTGTTGCTGTTGTTTTTTTTAGCTCAAGAGCTGCTCGTTGAATTCTTTTTAATGCAGTGCAGAATTGGTCAAATGACATTCCTGGTGTGTAACTCACTTCGCAATAAAGTATTTTGTATCGGTGTAAAGATCTCGTCTGGCTAGAAAGAAAAAGAAAAGAAAAGGCTTTAGGAGTCTTACGTCAATGATGTTAACATTTGCATTTTTAGTAGAGTCCTCTGCACGACTGTTTATATCTCTGGAGACATGTAAAGAAGTATTTGCGTCACATATGATTTCTTGCCTCAACTTTTGAGCTATATTAAAACCTTAAAGCTTGAGCGGCGGTGTGTGTACAACACTCGGGGCCGTGAAATACGTTCGCAGAGAATGTACTTCTACTTCGTGTCCTGCCTCGCCCCACGACAAAAGTGATGCTGGAGGCAGTCTCTCAAAATGTTTCAAATAGAATTGGATCTCCTCTCCGTCTCCTAAATAAATAGCGACCTGCCTTTACACCACATGTTTGAGTGATGAATGGGTGTTTGTTGTGTAGGTCGGAGTGTGTAACATGTGAACGTGTGTTGGTTACAGATCGCCGCGCTTTGAATCTGATTTACGAATAAGGCGCACATAGCATCCGGTATTCTTCTTCTTCTTCTTCTTCTTCTTCTTGTTATTATTAAAATGGGTCACAAATAGGACCATAGTTCAAAATCTCGCGAGAAAATAAGTCGCTTTCGGTGACAATTTTTAAACAAACTGTGATCGTGCCCACAAATTGATAAACAAACTAAGGTCATGCAACACTTTTTTTTAACCCAAGAATAAAAAATTAAGTGTTCCAGACTCTTCTAGCAAAGCGTTGCTTTACAGAGCGAAATTGTGTCGCATTATGTCTTTGAAATTTGAAGCGCGAAAGCAACTCACGTGGACAATAGTCGCTGTAATCGATTTTCGCCCCGAAATACTGACCTTTAGCCGCGATATTAATTCGCAGCGGGCGTTTTTCTCTGTAACAGCTGCAATGTTTGGTTGGTTCACAGGTAAAAAAAAAAAAGAGTAAAAAGCCATTTATTATTATTATTTATTGACACAAACCTTTTTTTGTGTTTTGCTTTGGAAACAAAATGTATCTTATCGCATGCTTGTGCGCGAATTTCTCGCGAGTTTTTAATTTCACAATTTTAGTTGTTGTTTTTTTTTTTTTAATTTGTTTTTCCTTTTGATCAGTGGTGTTTATTTTGAGCATGGAAAGCAAGGTCATAATAGTGTTTCTTTCCCCGTCTTGTATCTTCACCTCAAAAGACAAACGAACGCGTTCCAAGAATCGGCCATTGAAAGCATTTCAACGGCTATGAAAGGGATGATTAAAGTTAAACCTTACCGGCAAACCCAATCCCAATTCCAGGTTTAAAAATAAAAGAAGAAAAACTAGAAGGGCAAAACCCATATGACTCTCACGCTTCTTATGGAACCCGCAATTTTTAACATGAAAATGAGTACCCAGAAGAAAAAACAACAAACGGTGGATAAGCTCTAAGCTCTTGACCTTGAGACGACATAGACCTCTGACTCAAAATACACTCATGTACTTTTAAATAAAGTAAGCTGTATTATGCCAAAGAAAAAACTGTGACATTGGGATGGCCTTGATCTTCAGTGTCCTTGATTTTTGGATGACCTTGTCCCTCACGTGATCTCTCGTGCATACTTGATAAAAAAACTCAATGTTGCTGCATACTATAGGTTAAATAAACAGCCATTCCACAGTACGATGACCTTTTCTTGTATTTTTTTTTTGGTAAGGCCTCAGATTACCTTGACCTTCAAGATCAAGGACAAACTTGGATGTGCAGGTTACACTGCATTTATTTATTTATTTATTCATTCATTCATTTCTTTACTTATCCTTTCAACTTAAAGTCCTCTGTAATGTGGAAATTAGGCTGTGTGCTGTTCGCATGACCTTTTTGTCTCTTCCCTTCCACTTCATTGATCTTGTACTCTCCAGTGTTGACTTTCCCCGTGGGAAATGAATGAGGTGTCTTGGGAAATGTACGGAAGTGGCTTTTAGCCATTTTGTTCTTAATTGCTACACTCAACTGTTTCCCTTTTATTTATTTTTATTATATTTATTTTTTTTAAAATTGAAAACTGCCGCTTTTCTCGCTTTTTAAGTCACGGTTTATTTGCCAGTGATTTCTTTCTTCACCTCTCTTCGGGTAACACGAGTAATGCCCCCTTAACCTCGCTTTTGTTTTTGGAGGCACTAAAAGCCCGACTTGGTGACGATTCTCTTCTTCGAAAAACAACAACAAAACAATAACAACAACAACAACAACAACATACCGGCTGGTGCGGTAAAATAAATATCAGACTTCTGCCAACATATTTGATAACATGTTGGGTTTTTAACAGATAACAGACTTCATTTCAACAAAGTGACACATTTACAAAAAAACATCTGGAACATACTGTGACATTGTTGGTTACAAATTAATGTAAAAAAAAACCATGTCACTCACACTGACTTTGTTACGTTGAAACGCGAACGATGGTGCGTGTGAAACGCCCGCGATAGATCTCATCGTTTTATTTTGCAAAGCATTCAATAACAGAGTGTATTTACCTTTGATTTGATTTTGCGTTGTTGTTAGGAGAAGCTTTGTATAACGTTGATAATTTTCGTTAGTCGATATTATTGGAGAATTCTCTAGATTTGCTTGTTTACTGTCGATCGAAGCTTCGCGATAGGTGTAGATATTTGAGAACATTCTTGGACCGAAAAGAAAAAGATGTATGACGTAATACAGTGATGACGAAGTTTAGTTTGATTAGTTGTAACGCGTCACTCGGGAACGTTCTGACGTTATCTGGAGTCGAGAGAAAAACTATATAATTGATGCACTGTGTTGTGTTAAAAAAGAGAGTAGAGAGAAAGTGAAAGCGATTGAGCGATTATATGCAGTTGTTGATGTACGCTGAATAAAGTTGCCTTGTTGCTGAGTGAACGGGTTGCGTGGATAAACGAATCCGAGTTACACTTATCAGGAGGATTCAAGCATTGGGGCTGAATCAACTACTGATAAAGAAAAACACCAATCGAGTGTAACAGACTTAAACAATTACAACATTAACCATAATCCGCACATATTCATCTCTCTCTCGCTCTCTCTCACACACACTCTCTCACACGCACACACACAAATTTTTTTACATGTAATTTTTGTAATCCTTTTTTCCTCGTAATTTGGATTTTGGCCCACTTTAAAAAAACCAACAACAACCAACCAACCAACAAACAAACAACAACAACAAGACTCTTATGTGTCTGCAAGCATGCTGAGGGACTCAGAGGCCGTCATTGTGCTAATTGAACAAGGCCAAAAAAATCTTATTTTTGTTGTCCCGAAAGCCACTCACGTCCATCGATGAGGAAGTTGAAATGCGCCCAAAAAAAAGAAACGTACCATTATAGATACAGAGGAGGAGAAATGCAATTATATACATAGTAATCAACAACTGGGGGGGCGTGGGTAGAGCGGCATGCGGTTCAAGTCAAGTCAAGTCAAGTCAATATATTCTTTATTCCCTCAAAAAGGAAAATTTGGTTTGCCACAAGGATACTCGCTGTATAAAAACCACATTACATAGAGCAACAAAAATAAACCTGTTGTGAGCATGAGCATGAGAATGATTGGAGAGAAGGGAATTTACACATGGAATGAAAGCACGTAGACACTCACGCACACACCCGCATAACCCACCCGTACCCACATATACCCACCCACACGCCCACTGCGTTTCTGCATACCACACACTCATCGTCATCCTATCATAACTTAAGACAACAAAACCATATCACAAGTACACTTATACAGTCTAGCACAAATAAAATAATTTTAATAAAATAAGACTATTTATTAATGTCCTAACACTATTCAATTTTTCAGCTATCATAGCAAAGAAACATTACATTACATGGTTATTGCTTTAGGTCCAGCAAACTCTTCCGAGCCAAATCAGGACCAGAACTAAGAGACAAAGCCAATTATTATATTAGTACAGCGAAGCACTGTCGTGTAACAAACCGTTCAGCACAAACCAGCATGCGGACCGAGTCCCTCATTCTGCTGAAGAAGAATGTGTGTGAAAGAGTATTTATTACTGTTTAAGAAACTGCTCTTGTTTAGCGCTTGCCCAGCTGAGGTGCCGGCCAATACAGGATCGAACTCAAGCAGCCCGAGTACTGAAACCGAAAGATACAAAGACAGTTTTTTCCCCATTTAACTTGAGAGAACAAGTTTAGTTCCCACTGCATGGTTAGTTCTTGGGCGAAGACTAGAACGTGAAGACAAAGCATGCACAACAGTACACCCATAGGCGAACGAATACCTGATTCTTCTGGACAAACGCATAAAAATACAGCACAGCCAGGGAGAGGGGGAGATATGTAGCGCCTTTCTCATAACAACACTATCCCTGAAAAAAGATGTTGCTTACTCTCTCTCTCTCTAAAATATGTAGGCATCTGCGAAATTAATTATAAAAGTGATGTATAATAACATGTACGAGAACAAAGTAAATCATCATCATCATCATCATCATCATCATCATCATCATCATCATCATCATCATCATCATCATCATCATCATTATTATTAGTAGTAGTATTATAAGGGTGAAGGGGTGGTTGTCTACAAATGTGTGTGTGAGTGATATGCTTTCCAAGCTAAATTGAAAGGTTCTTTACAGGGACAGATGGAAAGATTTGACTGTATCATTAGTCTAAAATCTTTATTCGTAATAAAAATAAGTTTTTAAAAACTCTCTCTCTCTCTCTCTCTCTCTCTCTCTCTCTCTCTGTGCATAATATTGTAATTGACCTTAAATTCTAGGGGCCGGAGGCCCGAAGATTTTGAATAAACTTTCAAACTTTCAAACTCTCTCTCTCTCTCTCTCTCTCTCTCTCTCTCTCATAGTCCGACCGAACGCTTTGGTCTTAATGAAGAAAGAAAGTGCCATAGCTTTGTACAGAAAACATGGCACAACAGTTCTCTAAACTGTGAACTGACCCTAGTACCTGGCTCTCAAGGATCAGTAACGGGGATGAGTAGAAGAGGATGACCGCCCTCCCAAAGCTGGCCGGGAGAAAATGGAAGTGCCATGCTGTCTCAAGTTTATGTTAAACGAAGACGACCAGTATGCACGCAGAGAGGCACTTGCAATGACAGGTACTAGGTATGTATACAAGCGGTAGAGAGGGTACTTCATTGTCGCAGACTTTTCACGGCATAACTAATTCTTCAGTGTGTATTTTAGGTTGACGTTGCTGCCGAACACTTCTATTGTGGAGGGGTAAGGGTGGGGATAGGGTGTGTGTGTGGGGTGGGGGTGGGGGTGGAGGATTAGTGGGGTTGTTACTTTCCTTAACGCTTGTTAAAACTCGGTTACGTCCCTTGCGTCCTTCAACTTCCGGGCCCGTTTTTCGAGAAAGAACACGGAGGAAGCAAGAGATACTGCAAGTTTTTCGACGTTTTAGCCCAGTTAAAGTATTTTCTCTGATCCCGATTGCAGTGCACCGCCGGCAGAAAAGCAGAACGTGTAGCAAAAGCAGTAGGATGTGTCAAACTCGCCTTTGCACGCGGTTTGGGTGCCGAAAATGCCGTCGATTCGACCGGTGTAATGACCATACAAACTGCTGTTATGACTACACGAAACTGCCTGATCCATCGACGCTGAGTGGTTGGACAACCGTAAACGAGAACCCAGATATCACCGAGAAAAGATGTGTACAACTAAATGATTCTCACAGGCATAGGTCAGGAAAAAATCATTCTCTCAATTAGCGGTTGTAGTTAACAAAATGGTGTAACTAAAACTGTAACAATAACAGTGAAGGCACTGCCCAAGACTGCAAGGGTAATTTTGCACACAAAAATTTAGGTACTTTTGATATTTATGTCAAACTTGTACAAACATGTGCTGTGTAAGTATTTAAAATAACTTTAGCTTAAATTAGTTTAGTACATAGACTGTTAGGTCTCAAATTAAGCCTATCAGCTGTTAATCATGTTACTGGCATATTATGGGTTGGATGGAGGCAGCTTGGGGATTTTTATTTTGAAAATAAAGAAATGAAGTTAGGAAAATTCTAACAGAGATGTTATTTTGTGTGTGCATGGGGGAAATGGTGCTGCGATGGGGATGAGGAACAAGGTGTGATAAAATTGCTCGTGAATTTCGGAATAAGATTGTTTCTATACATGTTGACTGAGGTCTGAAGACAAGCTGCAGATGGGTGCATTAAGCCAAATTAAGGGCTGAATGATGTTTGAAGAAGGCCATGTCCTCAGCCCACTCTACAACGACACTGAACCAGGCTCTCACCATGACTATGGTTTTGTAAAAGCTAAAGTCATGCCATCATTGCCATCCAAAGACGTGAGAAACAGACTCACTAAAAAAATCTTCCGGATTAGTGTTCAAGTAGCCATCCAAGTACTAGACGCACTCGACATTGTTTAACGATGCATTGCTAGCCAAACCACTACCACGCTACTGACAGGAAAATAAAAGTTTAAAATTTTAATTTATATATATATATTTTATTATATATATTATTATTATAAATTCTATCAAATATAAGACCTCTAACTAAATGAGGCGGGTCTTGTCCAGACTGCAGCTACGCACAATCTAGTAAGTCTACAATTATTCAACCCTACTGCAGCGTTGCCTCTAGAAACATGTGACAAGAAGAACATCTTCGTTGACTTACTTTAACACTAAGTGTGGAAAAAAAACGGTAAGAAGAAGAAGGAGGAGAAGGAGGAAGAGAAGAAGAACAAGAAGAACAAGAACAACAACCAACGGCTATTAATCTGAACTAAAAAAGCAGGGCTAAAAAAGTCAGCTATTGCGTTGAGCAAGAACGTCACATAAGCAATGAAAACAAAAATTGGGCCGACAGGCTCCGTTGAGAGAGACTTTGGTGTTATCAAGAAAGCTGCTGCAGCCCTCAAGCCCGCGGGATTACAAAACAGAATATTTCCCATCAGGCCAAACCAACTTGTACATGTTTTCTTGGCCTGCAAACTGTACAGCCCGTACGGACTAAACCCGACGAGGATGGAAGGTACCGGTAATAAGAAAGAGAAAGCCTTAAGGCATCTCCCTTTTCTCACGGAAAGCTTTATGAGGGTGGCGCCCATCTTCTCCTTGAAGTTCGAAACCAAAGAGTCGCTGAAACTGTTTCTAAGTACCCTGTCCAGCAGGTTGTCGTTTACCTAGTCAGCGTGGGCGCTTTTCATTACTGCCTAGGCAACCATTTTGTTACCGTATGGGTGTGTGTGTGTGTGTATGAGTGTGGGTATGGGTATGTGTGCGTGTGTGTAGGTGTGGGTGTGCGTATGTGTGTGCGCGTGTGTGTGTGAGAGAGAGAGAGCGAAGGTGAGAGAGAAGGTGTGTGTTTGTTTGTGTGTGTGTGGAGAGAGATAGAGAGAGAGAGAGACAGTGAGGGAGAGAGACTAACAGAGAGACAGAAGCAGCGAAGGTAAGAGAGTGAAGGCGTGTGTGGGCGTGTATTCATGGAGTTATGGGGGTGCTAAACTTTCTTTTTTTATGCACAAAATTGGGCATTTAGCTTTTTTTACAGCGGTCCATTTTTCTTAGTGCACGGGAGTGCTTTTTTTTAGTACATGGGAGTGCTCTTGTACTGCATAACACTGTTATAAGTAAATGGAAGTGCTTCATCCGGGACGGGCTGTTTTCTAGACAAATTTGAAGTCAAAGGATTGGGGTAAGGGTTAGCATTAGGAGACGAATTAAGTCAACATTTTAACAAAAAGAGCCATTAAAAAAACAAACAAATTAATTCTTTCATTTTTAGATGACATATGCGCTCTGTCCTTTAAAAAAAAACCTTTCTGATTACTCTATTTTGTCCAATACCCCAAATTGCCCTGACCACAGACATACACACAAATACACACGCGCGCGCGCGCTCTGGTGTTGAGTGTGTGTGTCTGTGTGTGTGCGGCGCTGTTGAAACACCGTTACTGTTACACACTCTTTATGCTCTACATACGTTATTGGACGTCAATACAGTGTTCTGTTAGGGTTAGGGCTGATTTAGGGTTTGGTTAAGGGTTAGAGTTAGCTTCAAAACAATACACATTTTTGTTAAAAGTCAAAACAACGTATGTGATTCTTTTATAAAAGTCATAACAACGGCGTGTTTACACGGTTGTGTGTGTGTGTGACGAGAGAGAGAGAGGAGAGAGAGAGAGAGAGAGAGAGGGAGAGAGAGAGAAAAGAGAGAGGGAGAGAGAGAGAAAAGAGAGAGAGAGAGAAAAGAGAGAACGCTGCATGCGTGCGTGAGCGACGATTAGGAGAAAGAGGAGGAGTAAGAGGAGGAGGAAGAAAGAGGAAGACGAGATGGACAAGAAGAAGAAGAAGAAGAAGAAGAAGAAGAAGAAGAAGAAGAAGAAGAAGATGGGTGCCTTTTAAAAGTTTTTTTTTAAAATAATAGTTTTAGTTGCCTTTTTGTGTTTTTCAATGTAATATTTTTATTGAACGTTTTTAACCTAATGTTGTACATTAATTTTTCAGTGAATTTATTCAGACTTTATATGCCTACTGTTGTTGCGTAGTATAAATGGTGTATGAATGTGTCAAGTGCGGAGAGCACAGCCACTTGTGTCTGTGATGCGGCGCTATAGAAATCTACATTTATTATTATTACTATTAGAAGAAGAAGAAGAAGAAGAAGAAGAAGAAGAAGAAGAAGAAGAGGAGGAGGAGGAGGAGGAAGAGGTACAACGATGACGACAAAAAAGAAGAAGTTAATGATAATGATGATGGAGCAGCCGGAGGAGGAGTTGGAAGAGATTGGGGGGGGAGGGAAGGGGGGAGATGGAGCAACGCACACACGCGTGCAAGCGGGTTCGTGGTCGTACAAGAGCCGGGTAGAAGGAAGACTGTCAACGTTAGGACCAGGAAGGTCCCAGACCCGCATTAAACTAAGTGAGCTTGATCGATGGCTTTCACACCCACGCCTTCACAGCGACGGCCTGGCCCGGCACGCCTAGTGACGCATTTTGCCACTTCACGTCATCAGGGGAAATCTATGACGCGTTGGCTGAGCAGCATCCCGGTGACGTGTTTCACGAACACTTCGTCATCAAGGGAAATCTTCTGTCTCTCTTAAGCGGCATCCCCGTCTACGCGTGTCATTGAATTCACAACGCTATCCGTCATCAAGGGAAATAGCTACGTCTCACTTAGCGTCATCCCGTGACGTGTCTCAAAACTCTGCTTCATCAAGGGAAATCTACGTCTTGCTTAGCGCTGGCGTTCCCCCGTTACGTAATTCACAACGTTAGATCATCAAGAGAACGTGTAAGTGTTAAGCGGCATACCCGCGAAACGTATTTGACCTCACTTATGTCACCAAAGGGAAACCTATCGTGATTCCAAAACTGCGTCATCAAGGGAAATCTCTGACGTCTGAATGGCTAGGTGGTGACCTGTTACAAACACGGTTAGCGAAAGTATGCACTGTCAGCAAAGAGTCTTTACTCTAACGCCTTGCTTTCTCTCTTGGAGGGAGCATTTAAAACAAGGAAGAAGAATAGGAATTAGTGAGAAACTTTTTTTTTTTATTAGGGATAAAGATTTTAGACTAATTAATAAGTCTAATCTTCTAATCTATCCCTTAACAAATTAACACAGTAAATAACCTTAAACATTAACTTGAAAATCATATAAATCACACACACACACATGCACACACAATCACACCAACATCTTCATCATTATTTTTAAACAATTGTAGGTAACCACCCCTCACAATCCCCCACCCTTATAATAATAATTTTAAAAAATAATAATCAAGATAATAATCAAGGTAATAATAATAATAATAATAATAATAATAACAATAATAATAATAATAATAATAATAATAATAATAATAATAATAATAATAATAATAACAATAACAATAACAATAATAATAATAATAATAATAAAAATAATTATAATAATAATAATAATAATAATAATAATAATAATAATAATAATAATAATAACAACAATTAAATAATAATTAGTAGTACTATTATTACTACTAACACTAGAAATAGAGAGAGAGTGCGAGAGAGAGAGAGAGAGAGAGAGAGAGAGAGAGAGAGATCTTATCCAGTTACACTACATTACATTATTGTTGCATTAGGTCCATCGGACTCTTCCGAGCCAAATCAGGACCGGACAACCCCCAATCCGCATAAAAGATCTGCCGAAACAACCCTAGTGAGAAAACCGAAAGGTCTCCACCAGCCAGTCACTTTACAATAAAGACATCCCACGCAGGGGACGGCTGAGGCTTCACCCCAACTTATCGAACCCCTGTTTACAAAAACAAAATAGAATACAAACATCATTATAAATTATCAACAAAACATATACATATAAAATGCCTACATTGCTAAATAATAACATCATTGGAAGCCCTAGTGACCACCTGGCAGAAAGCGTCCAATATTCCCAAGCTGATCCAACAGACCTCATACACAAATAAGGAGTCTTGTCCCGGAAGAGTTTTCAAGAAAAAAGGTAGGAGACTGGTCTAGCGAAGAAGACGATAGTATAACAGATTGATAGAACAGAGCAGGAATGAGAAAGAGCAAATGAGAAAGACATCGACAGTGGGAATTTAAAGCACTAAATTTCCAGAAAGTGGGGATACTATTTATACGGAAACCCCCGGCACCCCAACGGGGGTTTCTTATCCAGTTAATTACATTGAAAGGTGAGCGCGGCCTCTGGTGTGTGCAAATGACGTCAAAGGAATCCCCACTGTGACGCATGTGTCTGACGTCGCAATAATGTCGTCAGAAACTTCTTCTGGTGGATTTTTGTTAATCGTTTTCTTCTTCTTTTTTCATTCTTGATTCGTTTGTCTTCCTCTTTCGTCTGCATTAGAACACTCACACTCTGTTTGTTTTAAACCTTTCTTCCTTCTTTGCTTCCGTGTATCCGTCTTCTTTTCATATTTTTTCCTCATCACTTTAGAAGGTTCTAGATTGTTGTAAAATAATATTAATTGCCCTTGTCAGTATAATGTATCCTCAATGTACCGATATATATATATATATATATATATATATATATATATATATATATATATATACATATATATATATACATATATATATATATATATATATATATATATATATATATATATATATATATATATATATATATATATATATATATATATATAACAGCTTTTAGAACCAAGTATGTAACAATGAATGATGTATGCGTAGTGGCGTTATTTCTCACCAACACCTTTCATTTCTGCCCTCCACATGGAATCACCATGTTATCGCGCGCGCCAGTTAGTTAATCGTTCTTATATAGCGCTTTTCCAGCTCAAGAGCTGCTCAAGGCGCTGGCCGATACAGGATCTAACTCAAGCCGCCCGAGACGCCCACCCGCAGCCTTTGGGCGCATGGTCTGACGCCCGGACAACTGAGCACAATCCTGGGCAGCCAGGGATGGGGGAGAAGGACCTAGGTGCATGCTGGGTGTGTTCTTGTCACCGGCACTCACCCGTCTACGACATGTGCGTCAGGATCTTTAAAGTCCGTTATGATGGAATGTATGCGACACAGACTAGACCTCGGTTTATACTCTCATCCGAAGGAGTAGGAAAACAGGAGTAAAGTGTCTTTCCCAGGGACACAACACAATGGCCCGGCCAGGGCTCGAACCCGGGACCATCAGATCCGCAAGCCGAAGTGTTGCAATCACATTCAAAACTACAATCTTCAATAGTCCACAGCTGTTGTATGAAGTCTTTAATTCATCGCTAGACTTAAACCCTGTGTCTGTCTGTCTGTTTCTCTCTCTCGTATGCTGTATAGATCTCTCTCCCTCTGGAGCGTAAGCATTGCGGCACCATGTTTTCGTGTAAAAAATAAAATCTGTAGGCATCTGCTGGATGAAATATAAATCTGTTGTATTTTGGATACGATGACACAGTCTGTCATGTAATTATTTGAACTAATTAATTAATTAATTACTTTTTTTGTACAAGAGGGATATGGAAAGATGGTTGTCTAATATGGTTTAAAGTATTATGACGAAGATGATGATGATGATGGTGTGTGTGTGTGTGCGTGTGTTTGTGTGGGTGTGGGTGTGAGTGCGCGCGCCCGTATGTGTATTGTATGATTTCCAATTTAACGTCAAAGGTTCCTTCATTACGTTAATTTGTTAGAGGAGATTAGACTTTCCAATTAGTCTAAAATCTTTATCCCGAATATATTTAAAAAAATCAAAACAAAAGTTACTCTCTCTCTCTCTCTCTCTCTCTCTCTCTCTCTCTCTCTCTCTCTCTCTCTCTCTCTCTCTCTCTCTCACAAAACGTCAAGAAAACCATAAACCTCGTCATCATCACCCTCCCACGGCCCAGGAATTTCCCCTCTGACGTCATTACCCTCTAGTGAAATCCTCCTGGCGTCATCACTGTCGTCAAAAGGTTAGGGGTGTCCCCACTGGACGTCGAATGGCCAAACTCTTTAAGATATTATTACACGTCACACCGTCGGTGTCGACCACGAAAGAGTGAGAGAGAGAGAGAGAGAGAGAGAGAGAGAGAGAGAGAGAGAGAGAGAGAGAGAGAGAGAGAGAGACGGGGGCGTGGGATGGCAGCGGGGAGAAGGGGTGCGGTGGGGCGAGGGTGGGGGCGTGGAGGAAGTGGGGGTAAGGAAGGGGGTGGGGGTGACAACGGCCGAGAGATCTGATGGCAGAAAAGTGAGGCATAAGAAAGAAGAGAGGGGGTTTGCGTGGTTTGGGGAAGGTGTTGAAGGGGAGTGTCCAAGACTAACGGAGAGAACAGTAGTAGAGGAAAGTTCCCTGTCTGTAGACAATAACAGGATAAGCGAATTGCAATCTGCTGAACACTTTGTCGTCTGTGAGCAGCCCACTTCTGTTTTGTCCCATTCGCCACCCCTCTCCTTTTTTATCTCTGTTTCTCTTCCTCAAAGCCTCTTCTCCCTCTCCTCCTTCATCTCCACCTTCTCTCCTTTTAATTTCTTATTGCTTACGTATTGCGTAATTATTGTAACACCGATAGTCTCTGTGTCAGCTTATCTTATTTTATGCTGCATGGTAGTTTATTCTATAGATACTTGTTTTGTCGTTGGCGTGTACATTACATTACATGGTTATTGCTTTAGGTAGGGATGAATACAGGAGAAAGTGAGTTTCAATGATACGAGGAACGATTGTCAGATTATACTCCCGCTTAAAATCTGTAATCCTTGTTGTGAATAAAATATCTGAGTCTGAGTCTCTCCCTCTCTCTCCCCTGACTCACTCCATCCCCCTCTACCTCTTTTTGTGTCTGTAAATCTGTCTTTTTCTTGAGTCCCTCCGACTGTTGTTTGCAATTCATTTAGCCAAAACGTTAATTGAATTTACAATGGGTCAGTTTCTATGAAAACTGATATTATTATTATTATTATCATTATTATTATTATTATTATTATTATTATTATTATTATTATTATTATTCAGTTTTATGTGCAGTAAGGACAACTGAATATTATTCTAAATGATGTTACCCGGCTATAAATAAATAATGTTACTGGTAATAACAGACAGTCGTCTTATCACCTCGATTAAAAAGACATTCACAAACAAAACTCTCTCTGTCTGTCTGTCTGTGTCTCTCTTTCCCCCTCAAAAGCAATGGAAGCTTACCGCAGAAAGCAAATAAATAAGCATTTAAAAATATTAATGGTAAACAATATATGAATCTCACCTTCGCCAACGTTTTCATCGCTGAATATTAAAAACGTCATTTGGAACGAGTTCACCGCGCGATGAGAATTATTTTCAGTTTCGCTTGAGACTTGTGACGTCATTGTTTGTGTTGCTGACTTCAACGGTCATTATGCTCACCGAGAGGGACAGGTAATGCTTATCTGAAGCAGCGAGGGTTATGCCGGGTGTTCTCTTTCTAAAGACTAAGTAAATTATTTACTGTTGGCGTTTCTTGTTTTCATTTTTTGGTTAAATTATCTCTCTACGGAAACGATGCTATCTCTGTCTTTGTCTCTGTCTCTCTATTTCTCCCTCCATCTCCCCCTCCAACAGAGGATGATAATGGTGATGATGATGTTTGATAATGATGATGGCGACGACGACGACGATGATGATGTTAATTTTGATGCTGCTGATGCTGATGCTGCTGCTGCTGCTACTGCTACTACTACTACTACTACTGTATGCATGTATGCTATACGCGCCTTATTCCTAAATCAGACTCAAAGAGGGCGATCTGTCACCGACATAAACAGTCACGTGTTACAGACACTCCTACCTACACAACCAACACACATTCATCATCAAACATGTGGTGTAAAGGAAAATCGCTATTAGAAGACGGAAGAAAATCGAATTTCATTTGACTGCATCCAGTAGCAATATTGAAGGGAGGGAGGAAACCGGAGTACCCGGAGAAAACCCTCTGTGACCTGAAAATCTCGTACCTAAGTCACGTAAGTTCTTCCCTTGCGGCGTTCCAACCCGTGACCTTCGGCATAGGAAACCACCTCATTATCAACTGAGCTCCTAGATCAGTCATGATGATGGTGATGATGATGAGGAGGAGGAGGATTACGATGGTGACAACGACGATGATGATGGCCATGAGAACAAAATGTTTCAAGAACACAAATACACAGCATAAACAAATCTGGGAAACTCGAGGGGTCACTTGGCTGAGAGGTTACACTGCATGCGTAGCTGGGACAAAGAGGAGGCTTAACGTTCTCCTCCGTTCCTTCCAATACCCCCGGACACACGAGCATGTACATACATGTAGGGGACGTAAATATGAAACTAAGAGTTAATTAAGATCTTGCTAAAAGTGTTGTAAGGCCGCTGCCCTTCAGTGCGGGCTCCTCCTCGGAGAAAGACCCAGGTGCACCCACCTGCAAGTCTAGTGAAGAGGAGGACGAGCGAAGCTTTGGAGGGACCGCCGTCCTCTCATTCTCTATGGTCTTCTTTTGGAGACCTTTGTCATTTGGCCACCCTACGAGTGCCAGGCACTGTGGGGGAAGCCACTGTGGGTTCCGGGGACTCAATTTAAGACATGTCAGCGTCTCCAGGAGACGAGCGGCATTCAGACTCAATCTGAGTGCTTTTCCCTTTTGTTTCGATTTCAATTTCTTTTTATTCCTGTTTTCTTTGTTTTAATTTTAAGGCCAAGCCTGGGCACAGCCATATCTTTGAGATATGCATTTGAGTATTTGTCTCCGGCAGGTCTCCGCACTAAGTGCGAGTTCCTCCTTGGAGAAAGACCCAGTGTAATATCAGAAAAGTTGACGACAAAGATGTGGTAACTCAGCTTAGAGATAAACAGATAGTATTGAACAAAACCTGAAGTTAATTTATCAGCTCTTTAAAGGGAAGGTTCGCAGATGTTAAATTAACATTCTTGAAACAGTCACTCCCGATACCATCAAGTCGAACTCGCTATGCGGAATGTTAGCCTACTCGGAACATCTGACCGGTATCCTAGGACCGCTAAGTAGCCATGCGAATCATGTCACTCGTGGATCTACCCTGCGTTTCCTCCTTTGACACTCGTGGTTGAGACGTAACAGAAAGCGCGCGTCCCCAAACAGGTCATGGGAGTAGAGAATTCCGAGAAAAAGATTTCCCGTAGTAGCGAGAGCGAAACGATTGGTCGGAGATGACATAAAGACTTCTGCATATCCTCTGGACACCCCACATTTACCGGGTACAGTCACACGCGAAGCTTAGAACGAAGAGGGTCTAAACAGGAGCAAACTGAAGTGAACAATATCTTCAGCCATTATCAACAGAGTGATAGAATAGAGACGGTTGCACGATTCCCAGAGACTAGAAGTAAGTGAACACTAGTAGTTTCTAGTACTTGTATGCTTATATATTATATTGATTGCCATGTATTAGTAAGTTCGTGTTAATGTATTTACAGAAACCGATTATTGTTTCTGACATGTTGTGCATAGTGCTCGATATATCTTAACCTTAAGATTCAGATATCGTCGTGTGCATGCACCACATACCAAAAGGGCACCACATACCAATATATCTGAATAGAATATTGTAGCCAGAGTTCTGGATTTTACAGTTCAGCTCTGGGACGGTTTGTGGAGTCAACGCATGACGCTTGCTCCCGTGGAAAAGAAGATCAACCTAGAATCTACATTGCCACGTCCGGCTCCGCAGTTACCAGACTCGCCCGATCATCCTGAGAGTGACCAGACTCCCTCAGAGTGACCATCGGACTCAAGCACTTGCAGCAACTGAGCAGGCAAGTCCCCCTCAACTGCAACTGATGTCAACCAAAACTCGGACCAATAATAGACCATCCAAACATACGAATGCTTAGCAATTGATGAAGAAGAACTGCTAAACAAATTGCCCAGCACACTGAACATTATAGTTATTAATTTAGCTTTAATTAAATTCATGTTAGAATTTGTGTTGAACATATAAAAGTTGAAATCACATACGTCCGACTGGTGTCATTCTATTTGTATTGTTGTGTGTCCACTAGCTCTTCTTCTCTTGAGACCAAGTAGACTAGTCATTTGATTAGTAAAAAACATTTCTTAAAGTGAGCCAATGAAACTTTAAAACCCGAGAGCAAATATATATTTTTATGTGACCAAGCACCGTGATTAGTCTCTCACATCGCTTAGGAATTTTGATAAGAACGTCATAGAGGTAGCTTAACGCGCCATCTATCTACAAGTCTTACTCCCCTTGTAAGATAAGCGTATCTTCTCCAGGATATTATCACACCCAGGTACACAGTCCTCAGAGAATGACTCCCAAGAGTCCATTCCAACACTAAAAAAATATTAATCTAAAAACAACAATTCAATGAGATGTTAATGGATGAAGAAATGAAGATAGATGACTGGGAACAGGACGTGGAAGAGAGACAGGAATAGATAGTTAACAAGTTGTTATATTCCTTTCGTACTCTGGGCAAGAGGGGAGATCAGTGTCCAATGGAAAAAGAAAGTTGGGACCAAAATATTTTGTTAACAAATTTGAGAAATACTGTTAAAAACACAATACGAATTTAAAATCTGAGACAACTTGGATAAGTAATTCCTTTAAAACGGCAAGGTGGTAATAAAAGTCAAAATGAGTTCTCACAAAGTGTTTCTGCATGCTGGTGCGACCTTATGATCACGAATAAATTAGGCAGGGTATTGGGAAACCCAAGGTGAAGCAGTTGTGTGTTGATGTAGACTAATCTTTTAGATTATGAGGGAGTCGACAGAGCAAAAGCCCATGGAACTGAGATAAGAAGCAGCGTACCACAGCTACGGAACACCAGCGGCTGCGCAACAGCAGGCACGTAGTGGCGACGACAGCCACAGCCTCAACCGCGCAACCTTGGAGCGACTACGATTCGACACAATCTGATGCAGAATGACTGTGTGTGATGCGTTCTCCTCCCCACTAGGTACTCGGCGAGTTTCTGCTACGCTGAGCGAGTCTAGCCAAACTATTGCAAGATAGGGTTTTCCTATTCTATCCTATCCCATAACTCGGAGGTCGTAGGGGCACCACATGTGATCGTTTAACCAACGTACTCCATCTTTCCCTGTCCTCAGCAAACCTGATTGTTTCGCTCAGTGTCAAACCAGTCCGTTCTTGAATGTTGTCCTCCCACCTCTTTTTCGGTCTCCCTCTTCTTCTACCTCCTAGCACTGTGCCTTGCAAGATGGTCTTTGTGAGACCTGATGATCTGGTGACGTGGCCGTACCATCGGAGTTTCCGTTTTTTCACCACTGTGAGCAGGTCATCGTGTTGTCCAATGGCTTGTGTGATGGTCTGTCGGACTTCGTCGTTTGGTGATGTGTTGGGTATAGGAAATGCCCAGAAGTCTTCTGTAGCACCTCATCTCCATGCTTTGTATTCTTCGTTGGAGATCTTCTGTGAGGGTCCATGTTTCGCAAGCATATAGGAAGATGGAGAAGACAAGGGAGCACAGCAGCCTTACCTTGGCATGTAGACGGATGGTCCTGTCTTTCCAAATTGGCTTCAACCTCGCCAGGGCAGCAGTTGTTTGTGCGATCCTGGAGAGGACTTCCTGTCGGGACCCATTGTCTAATACAATGGCTCCTAAATATTTGAAGCTATGCACTGTGTTGAGGGATTGGCCTTGGACTTTGATGTCCGTGTTGATGTCATTGGTGTTGTTGATCATCATTTTGGTCTTCTCTGCACTTATTTATATCCCATAGGCTCTGGATGTGGTGTCAAGCCTCTGTACCAGCTGTTCAAGTTCTTGTTCCTCTCCAGCCAATCCATCAATGTCATCCGCAAAACGGAGGTTGGAGATTGCTCTTCCCCCTATGCTGACTGTGCCTTCGTGGTCTGCAATGGCATCTGACATGATGCGCTCTAGGAAGATGTTGAAGAGTGTTGGAGAGAGTAGGCATCCTGACGCACACCGATTGTTGTTCTGAACCAGTTTCCGATGGCGCTGTTGTGGAGGACTGCACTGGTAGCCTTGTCACACAGGCTTTTGATGACTTCAATAATTTTAGGGTTTTATTTAATGACAAACTGCCATTTCACAGCTGTAATGCGGGCTGCCAAGACCCTCATTTTAGTTAAAAACTGGCCCATGATCCATGTGTTCCCTGCTTTGTTCTAATGTACAGTGTGAACCCCATTCATTATCTTCAATTAAGCTCCTTCGGGCGTTTATTTCCATTGACCTAATTAATGTTTACCTATTGATTATCTTTAATGGTTTTCTCCCCTAATGGTCATCAGCATGCGTTCCATTAGTTCTCCTCATTCGTGCAGTTCAGCTTCAATAAATTTACTCCATCCCCCCTTCCATCCCCCTTTACAAACTAAAAACATCTTACCGCTGCATCAGTTCTGACTTCTCGTAATTAATGTTTTATATAACAAAAACTGTTAATATTTCTTTTAGTTTTTAATCTTTCTGTCTTAGTCTTTGTGCTACTAAAGACAAATTTCCATGTTATTGTATTTTAACTATGGACAATAAAGATTCGTATTCGTATTCGTATTCGTAAGTTTGAATCCATCTTGCCTTGGGAACTTTGTCCTTTTAGTATACCAAACCAGCACAATTTCTAGGAAATGTTAAGCTCATTGTCCAGGTGGTGGTGATGGTGAGGGGGGGGGGGCATTTTTTGCCAAATAGGGGAGGGAGGAGGATTGGGTGGAGGTAGTTACAAAATATACATATAGAAAAAAAATAAACGGGACATATAAAACCTGCACTGATCAAATAAGTCACAAATGCCAATACGGGTAAGGTCATTGTGACGAATGAGGGAAAGGTCATCTTAGTACGATTGAAGGGTAGGAGACAGAGAGTGGGGGTGGGGAGGGGGCGAAGGGGGAGAGAGAGTTAAGCGGGAGGTAAAGGCCTCTACACTCTACATGTAGCTCTAGATCATTAGAGAGAGAGAGAGAGAGAGAGAGAGAGAGAGAGAGAGAGAGAGAGAGAGAGAGAGAGAGAGAGAGAGAGGTCCGAACCAGTGCAGTATATTTATATTACAAAAAAATCCATTGACCTCATGTGGACGTGGATTAGTGCCGCTTAAAGATGTCGCTTAGTCGAGTCTAGATTTTCTCCGAGGTCTGCAAAAACTATACAGGGATCTACATCATCATCATCATCCTCATCATCATCATCATCATCATCATCATCATCACAACAACAATAACAACTTTGGTACAGCGCGATACGTTAACATAGTTAAGCTCAAGATGCTCCTGACTCGCGCATATAAACATTTTAAAAAATGTACAATTTGGTTTCACCTGATTCTTATTAAGAATTTCATTAGATCCTCGTACAAGTAATAGTAGATTATAGTCACACGACACTTTCGCATATAGGTGACTACTGGACCGATTTATACTGACACCAGCGGGCCAGTTGTTGGTAAAGGGGAAAATAATATGATCACACGATGACCAATCCGGGATTCGAACCAGCGACCTTTCGGTTACTAGCAAGACGCTCTTACCAACTGAGCTACCCGGCCCCACCTCCTCGTACAAGAGTTGACCCGACCCTTATAACGGACAAAATATTGTGGAGTGGTTAAGTCAGTGGGTTAATTGATCAGCCAGACGCACGACTGCGGGTGTTCTCATCATGTTTATCAGGAAATATGAATGGAGTAGATTGGAAAATAAGTTCTCATCATGAGTGTTAGGAAATATGAACGGTGTATATTAGGAAACGGGAAGTTCGGCCAGCAAAAGCACAGTAGCAAAAGCCGATCAAAAGAATAAATAACCCCAAACTCTTCACAAGTTGTAATGAAACACTAATTTCCCGTTGCTCATCTTCGCTGCAAATATCTTTCATCCTTTACTGGGCCCCACGATCACACATTTTAGCGTCAAATTCATAATGAGTGTTGCCACATCGGTGGAAATAAAAATAAGATTAAGGCTATTAAAAAAATTCTTTCGAAAGTATGGTTTTGATATAAATGGATACATTCCTTTGGGTATTAGTCTATTACTAGCATCGAGGTTGATTCTAAAAACAGAAAAAAAGATATTACTTCTGCGAAGGTGTGTGTAGTAGGCACAGCTTGTTTGTTTATACAACAAAGAAGAGGCGCCTAAACGTCAAAGCTTAGTGGTCGGTTTGAACACGATTACACATCATATCGTCCTTTTAATAAGACAATAATGCAATTCCCCAAGCACACTCTTTGTGCTTAAAAAAAAAACAAACCCTACACACCAACCAACACAACACTACAATAACAACAACGTTCTTAATATCGTGGCAAATTAAATGACTCGAATCTAGCAAATTCGTATATTTCCTGTGCTAATCCTTCAAGTTCATTTATGATTTCCGAGTACTAATGACAAAATCTTCACGCTGGCGGTGCTTTTAAACTTCAAATCTCTGGTGTTACCAATGGAAAATTAAAAAAATCAGCAAGCATCCTGCATATCCTGGCACTTTTAATTGTCCTGATTCAAGCAAAATTGTACAATCTTTTCTGTGCTTATCCTTCAAGTTCGTTTGTTCTTGTCGAGCACCAACTGACCATGACCGAATTGATGCGAGAGATTCGCTTTCAAACTTCTCAACACTGATGCTACCTTGTACATCGTAGATCCTTCTTTGGCATCAAGTTGTTCCTCACAAAGACTTCGGGCGGGCTTTTTTCATGTTTCAGTTATGCATTTATTTTAATCGCTCTTCACTAAAGCTACGGCAAGCGATTAGCGAGATGTGCAAGTCACTGGCAATATGTTCTTCACAAAGACTTGAGCAGAGGACTTCTTTGTGTTTAAGTTATTATTTAATGAATAATTTATTTATTTAACCGCTCTTATGTAGCGATGACGAACCTTTAACAAGATGGCAAGTCATTCAGATGTACCTATAGACACTCGCTCACACATACACATGAAAATCAGCATGTTCAATCAAAAAAGCTTGTTCCTTTTCTTGGCGGCGATGTTGTAACCAGGAATGTTCTTTTTATTTTATTTTATGTTTATTTAACTTTATTATTATTTTTTTTTAATCCGAAAGAGCCGTCAGGATCTTTCAAAAGTCTGTGAGATCGAACGTTCGTGTGCACACACTAAGATAAGATAAGATAAGATAAGATAAGATAAGATAAGATAAGATAAGATAAGATAAGATAAGATAAGATAAGATAAGATAAGATAAGATAAGATAAGATAAGATAGGAACAGTTAACATAAGATTAGATACGGTAAGGTACGGTAGCATAAGCTCAAAATGATACTTAATCACGAGACAATTAATAGTAGACCTCAGGTTATAATTATACTATCATTCAAAAACAGTAGGTGTCCTAATAAGACCCCATACCTCCAAAGTTGTTCACTCGATCGAATCCACGGCCCGTTCGTAAAAGTTGTTCACTCGATCGAATCCACGGCCCGTTCGTAAGACATTGATGGAAACTTTGGCACTGGAGACCTAGAGAAATCAACCTCGATGCTATAATAGGCAGGCCGCTATCTCCTAATTCCTTTTAACCCAATTAAGATTGAATATAGTATGCCCAGTGTTGCTTTCCTAAAGTAGGTTCAAAGGGCTTTTCTTCATCCCGAACCCCTTTTGCCTTAAAAGAAACTACTACTGTAGACTCAAGATCCCAAGACTCAAGACTCCAAGACTCAAAACTCCAAGACTCAAGACTCCAATACTCAAGTTTTTATTCACTTCAATAGAAGAAAAAAAAAAAAGATAATATAAAATGGGATAAAATGTTAAAAAATATAAAACAACAACAACAACAACAACAACAACAACAACGTGCCAACCAACCGCAAACAACGGTAGTTAATACAGTATTCTTTCATAATAGTAAAAGGTCAATGCCAATACAAGACGACTACTTCATGCACAAAATGGTTGCTTCTGCTTCTTTTCCTCCCATTATACCCTTCCCCCCCTCCCCCCGGAAATAGAACAAACAAAGATCTAGTGTGCAAAAGTCATGTACGACTACCAAAATATCGTAGCGCGCAGGAGGGCATTTATCATGGACTAAGCGACGGAATCTATCACAGTCCAGCCATAGGCATGTTCAACACACAGGAGAGGAAGAAGAACCAGAAGATGAGAAGAAAAGGGAGATGGTGGAGGAGTGTCGAGGAATGAGGAAGAGGATGAGAAGGAGGAGGAGGAAGAGGAAGAGGAAGAAAAGCATCCACACAACAGCACCATTGGCAGAAGAAGAAGCAGTCGAAACACACATCACGAACTGCGAGATCGAATATTGCGGACCCTTCAATGTTTTGGGTACAGGTTGTGTACAATGGAAGTTGATGTAATGTATTGAATAGTTCTTACACAGGACTTTCCCAGCTCAAGAGCTGCTCAAGGTGCTGGCCGAAACAGGATCTACCTCACGCCGCCCGAGGCGCCCGCTGGATGATTTAGGCTGACGTCCAGACGAAGAATGAACATTGAGGTTCAACACCGCACCCACCATTGGCGATATGGCAGGCAGACGGGGATAACCTCCCCCCCCCCAGTGAAGAGTAGGGACCTAAATCAGCACTGAACCGCCAAAGCAATCATACTGCTAATACGGACAGTGAAAATGGCCACCTTTAGTCTTGTCCACCATGGTTGGTCCTGATTTGGTTGGCTCGGAAGAGTCCGCTGGACCTAAAGCAACAACCATGTAATGTAATGTCCACCATGGGATTAGAACCTGTGTCATCAGCTGTGCCACGAGAACGCTCGACCACTGACTAACGGCGGTGGGCCAATTGAAGATGGGTATAGATGGGTAGGCTCTGCGGGTGAATTGGGGTATAATAGAGGAGTGAAGTATAGAGGGGTTAGATGCTGTGGTGGGTAGGGGTATAGGTAGAGGGTAGGGTATATGCTACAGATGTGGAAGAGAGTATAAGAGGGTTTACGCTTTGGTGGGTGGGTTAAGGTTGTATATTAGGGGTGTACAGAGTGGGTGGAAATACAGGGAGTGGGCATAAGGATAGTACCATTGTGACCAGCGGGGGTGAGATAGGGTGGACTGTGTGGTGGTTGAGGGGTACTGAAAGGGGGTGGGGTTATGCAGCGTGCAGACTGCGTTGGGTGGCCTGTGTGGCTGACGGGGTTGGAAGATGATAAATCACGTCAAGCGACAGGCTCTTACCAGATGCCGACCACCCGCCTCCCCATCGCTCATCCTGCCCACCCCATAACCACGCGCGCGCGCGCACACACACACACACATTCCCCCCCCTCTCTCTCTTATACACTCATCTACAACTACATCCATCTGGCGTGTCATGCACAGTCTCTCTTCTTACCTCTCTTTTCTGCAGACAAACATACTACTACTACTATTACTACTACTACTACAGTGGAACCTCTCACAACGACCCCCCTCTATAACGACTCCCCCGCTACAACGACCCATTTTATTTTAACCGATGTATTTCCTTATACTGCTGTCATCAGTATAGCGACTCCCTCGCTATAACGTCTAACGACCGATCTTTGCAGACCGTATAGCGACTTTCTTGGCATGACTGCACAATAAAAACTGTCTACGATCTTGTTCAGCACAGTCAGACAGGTAGGCCTACCTATATGTGACACGCCAGCCGATAAAGTAATCTTCTATAAGTTTGATGTCATCTTGTAACGTCACATTCTAGATTCTACTCGTTTGGGGTTTGCATTTCACTTTATTCACATCACGAGCGCGGCACTGAGAAGAAGCAAAGAAAGCGTGATGGGATGATGGAGTCTACAAAGAAAAGAAAATTTTTATCTCTGGAAGATCGAGTTAATGTTGTAAACCGACACAAAAAAGGAGAGACTGCCATTGCGATCGCAAAGAGTCTTAAAGTTGGAAAAACACAAATTCAAGGAATTATCCGAGACAAAGATGACATTCTTAAAAGGTGGGAAAGTGGTGATAATGCCGATCGTACGCGATCAAAACGGAGGAAGACAACATACTCGGAAGTAAATGAGAAAGTTTGGGATTGGTTTCTGGATGCTAGAAGAAAGAATATTCCAATCACTGGCAAATTGATTCAAGAAAAGGCCAGTATGCTCTCTGCAAAGACCCCTCTCTATAAAGACCCCTCTCTCTATAAAGACCGATTTTTGTCAACATTTTCAAGGTCGTTGTAGAGAGGTTCCACTGTACTACTCTCTCTCTCTCTCATGCATACATACTGATATGGACACACACACTGACAAATGTAAACGCAAGAAAACGAGAAAGAAAAAGAGAGAGAGTGAGAGGAGAGAGAGGAATGGAGAAAGAGAGAGAGAGAAAGAGAAAGAAAGAGAGAGAGAGAGAAAGAAAGAGAGAGAGAGAAAGAAAGAGAGAAAGAGAGTAAATTGCAAGAAAATAAAAACCAGACCTCTACCATATTTAAGAAAACCTAATTAACCTACCGCAATTCCTCTGTGTGTGTGTATGGGTGTGTGCGTGTGTGTGTAAGTGAGTGTGCTTTTTTTTAAAATATACTGACATCATATTTGTCGTAATTACGTTTGTTGCAGATTATTGTATGGCCCTTTTCCAGGACAGCTCATCATGTTAATTAATAGTACTTCCTCGTTCCTTTGCTAACATTTTCTCTTTGTGATGGATGCCGATAGATTGTTCCACAATTAATGGCCTACCTAACTTCTTAGTAAATTATCTTATGGCTTATTAACAGTCATGTACTACTACTACTACTACTACTACTACTACTACTACTACTACTACTACTACTACTACAACTACAACTATTACTACTACAATATTAATAACATTGGATGCTAGGTATGGGTGAAATATTAATATTCATGTATATGTATAATAATACTACAATACAAAAAATACAAAATGTTTGACTGATAGATGTGTGAGAATAGGTAAAACATGTGAGCGTGTATGTTGGTACAGATCGCCGCCCTTTGAGTCTGGTGATTTGGGGAAAAGCGCATACTCATTCAGTGTTTTAGATCCTTAAAAATGTGAGGGTATTCATACCTCCTGAGTCAAAATGTAAAGGGTATTCATACCTCCAGCTGGATTTCCAAAGGGTACAACCATTCTTTGTTGTTTTTGCTTTATTAAGTCGTAGGAAAGTTTCTTGACATCATGACATGATATTGTGACAGTGTCTCGAGTGTTTTGAAGCAAAACAGACTGTTTTTGTCTTATGGATGGATCGATTTTAGGCAGATTTCTCTGCTGATCAGACCACAGGCTCTGAAGTCTTTTCTTTCGTTTTTTTAAACTCGTGGGCCTCCTACATACGTACATAGTATACAAGGTCCAACTCTCAACGGCTTCCGTTTCCCAACGCCGCTAGTCGTCGCTCCGGATACATTCCAACCGCCTTGCGCGTTCTATCATTGGTCGCTTATTAATACACCATATTAGGCCTAATGAAGGGCGGACTAGTCTTGGGATATCAACACATGATCGTTGGCGACTTTCAAATCTGTTAGTAGTCCGCCCTTCACTAGGTCTAAAAGCGTGTATTTTTAGGCGACCAATGACAGTGGGTTTGCCTCCGATTCGACTAGCGGCGTGGTGGCAAAATCGGACCAGCTTTTGTGACTGCGTTTTGGAACAAATTCGCAGTGAATTTGGAGCTGAATATGTTTAAAATGATACGAATGTGTTGCTATGAGTGTTTGTGATTCGTCGGCAGCTTCGGTTTGAGCTTGAAGTGGACACAAAAGGTAGGAAAGGCGATTTTTGGAGCTCAAACGGAAGTGAGGGAGTAAAAAAACTTGTGTGTATAGTATGGAATTGAGGCCTACAAAGACGAGACTTCCCAGCCTGTGATCACACGGTGATCCAGTTTTATCACCTTCAACTACTTTCAAAAACTTCAACATACTTATACTTTGTTGTTGATTCCCTGGCGCAACCTCTTCTGCTTTCATTTTCTTTGCTGGTTTTGACGGAGGCTGCATGATGGATGAATTGAAACAAAGCCACAGTTCAACAGAAAAAAGTCGAAACTCGGCGCCATGCACACATGGAACGAAGGGAAGTGACCAAACCCGAAGTAGAGTTTCTTCCCTTGCGGAAACGTCATGATCGGTCGTCTGCTAGGGAAGCGCATAGGCATTTAACGTTGCATTTTCTGCTAGTGATCGTCGAATCTCAGAACAGACAACAACTTCCAAAAATGCGGAACCTACCTATGTAGGCCTACGTTGCGCAAGTTGCGATAGCCTCCATGACCGTACCTCCGCTGATAAATTTCTTTACGTTTTCAGACCTCTTCCAAGAAAAACCATTACGTGATCAGATCTGGCACTCTTTTACGTGATTTTGGACGCCAAGAGTTATAATACCTCCAAAGGTACGTGATCTAAAACACTGTCATTAACACTTATGCATATGTATAATAATACTGCAAAACTAATAATCCTGGATGTTAAAAAAAAACTCCTCCCCCCCCCCGCCCCCAATTAACCAATCAGGCTTAAAGCGCGGCGATCTGTACCAGCATACACGTTCACAAGTGACACACACTCTCACCTACAGAAACAAAGTCACGTCACATTCGTCACTTAGAAACATGCGGAGCAAAGGCAGGAAAATCGCTATGGAAAGAGGAAAGGAACTTAATATTGTATTTTCGTGTGTAGGATAGGACAGGATCTCTTTCTCTTGAACTAATGAAAGCTGTAAGAAAGCTGAAAGCCTTCTTAGCTGATCGCAATCCTGGGCGGAACGGGAATGGCGAACCAGAGACCTGTACTGGTTGCTTGCTATTATTTGTGTAGCCGGCACTCAACCGCCACCCATCTTTAAAGTCCGTGCAAAGGAATGCGTGCGTGCACAGATGAGACCTCGGTTTATACTCTCATCCGTGTTTGACTATGTATCAGAGTCATGTTATTCCCCGCCCCCTAACCTACCCCCCCCCCCCTTCTCTCCCTGCCCCGAGACTCCAGGCCACATTCAACGAGCTTCGAACTACTGCCTGCAACGTTATCATCGCGTAACATTAAGTGCTTCAAGTGTTTAGCCGTTGCTTACACCCACTGGGCCAACTTCTGCCCACTTCTCTTCTTCCCCCTGCGACTGAAAGGTTATTGAGAATATTTTATCTAAACACAACATAAAAAAAAAATCTATTTAAGGTACAGAACATCTTAAGGACCACAAAAGCACCTTTTATTTTCGGAAGAGCTCAACTGCAAAAACAACGAGGTCTGTTTTCTGTCCAACTTCGCCCTGCTCGATTCTTCTTCTTCGTCTTGGCGTATACAAGCAGGCCCGATCAGCATGTAGACTTCTCGCGCGCCCCTGAGCTTGCGCAGCAGCCAACTGGGCCAAGGACAGCCGGCTGTTTGGAGTTCCAACCTTTTAAACTGTGTGCAGTTTGACGTGGTTTACAAAACACAACAACGCCAGCGTTCATTTATCAACAGTGTTAAAACCCAGGTACAGGGCGGGACTCGCAAGACGCTATTGGAGAGGATAGGTCTGCAGGTCAGAGAGAGCGAAAGAGAGAGAGAGAGAGAGAGAGAGAGAGAGAGAGAGAGAGAGAGAGAGAGAGAGAGAGAGAGGGAAAGAAACTGAAAATTTTAAACTTTTTTTAATTAGGGGTAAGAAGGGAAAGAGACAGAGAGAGAGAGAGACAGGGAGGGAGAGAGGGTGATACAGACAGACAGACAGAGATGAAGGGAGGAAGATACATGAAGGGGAAAGAGAGAGGACAGGAGGAGGGGAGGAATAAAAAGCAAAATGAGAGTATAAACCAACGTCTAGTCTATGCGCAGGTTCTTTTTATCGCACGGGACTCCAATGATCCTGACGCTCATGACCTAGACGGGGGAGTAGCAGTTACAGCAACTCAACCAGTGAGTACTAGCTCCCTTCCTTGCCACCAGTTCCATACTGAAGTCTCCAGGTTCCATACTTCACAACCCAACAATGCGCCATTAGTGCCAGGCTGATGAAGATGGTGTCTCGGAGTGGATTCTACAAACACACTTCAACTCTCATTGGACGGCTTTAAACAAACGCACAAAACCCAAACACACACAGTACAAATTTAAAACACAAATTAAATAAAGGGAGAAAACGCACATACGCGCGCGCCCGCACGCACTCACACACACACACACACACACACACACACACACACACACACACACACAGAGGCTAGTTAATTATTTAGTCATTGTTTATAGGGTCCAGCGGACTGCAAAGAGCCAAATCAGGACCACACAAAGAGAAGTAGAAGAAGGTAAACAAAATGACACAGAGGGATTGGCACTGGAACTGAGGTCGTTAAGTTTTCTCCACTTTCACAGGCAAAGATACGTAGGGCTGGAGGAGGAGGAGGAAGTGGTGGAATAGGAATTGAAGAAGAGGAAGAAGAAGAAGAAGAAGAAAACAACAACAACAACAGCAGCAGCAACAACAACAACAGTTCCCCAGCTTCGGAAACTAACCAACTCTAGAATATTGGAGGAGGGTGGGGAGCGGGACCTCTTTGGTACCTGCTAGTCTTATGGAACAGCATAGTTCGGACTTCGTGTAAGCCTAGCAGGTGTTTTAATTTTTATTTTTTAATTTCATTTTTTGTGTGCTCCAGTCAATGTCGACCACTGTTGTGTGAGGTTCGTGAGTCAAAATAACATAAACTGTCATACTAATTGGGGTTTTTTGGTGTCCCTTGTGCGCTGTATTTTGTTTCAAGCGCTGCAATGGGCTGAGCAAAGAGTTCTAAGAGTCAGACAGCTGCGTTGTTCAATGGACAGCAACCAGCCAAGATTAGTAGGGGAACCGCTCATTACCCTTCAAAATACAAGGCCGATATGAATATGACTAATCCCTACACTACACTTCTCTTCCGTGATTTTCATACGAATACCAATACTTCTTTATCTCAACAGAGAAATTTCATCGTTGTGCTAACATAGTACATAACAGCGATTTTTAAAAAAATGACAAAATATACAAACGCATAAAATATAAAGTCTTGCTTTGGAACAATATATAGCAAAACACATTCCGATCCACATTGCACTAAGTCATATCACATCAAAATCACAGACTATGTTCAAAGGCAAAAAGCACAAAAAAGTGAATACATATAAGACATTGCTAAACACATACATAAATTATAAAATCCTGAGAAAACAAAAATTCGGTACATAAATAAAATTTACATTCATCATACTCCCACTAATTTGTGCACACACACACACACACAAACACACCCACACAAACATTGCTGCAGACACTAAAAGGTGCATCACATAAGTATTAATCAACCGTTCAAAATAAATATTGATTTTGGAATGACAGTGTTCTTTGATCGCACGGTCTTAAATATGGGAACTCGGTAGCGTCTGCCTGAAGGGAGAAGATCAGGCTGACTTGCCAGCATGCACATGACTGCTGTCCTGCACAATTCTTATTGCCTTTCGTACCACACGGTAATCATACAATACACTCTGGTTGTCTTGCTTCCTCCCCACAATTTTTACTGCGCACGTTCACAACACGATCACACTTTTCTTCTTTACATACAAACTTCCCATACCAACAAATAAAACAGAAAGAAAAAAAAAGTTAATACTAGCTCTTTCTCTCTCTCTTCACCTCCCCCCCCCCCCACCGTCAATCCTTCCTCCAACCCCATTCTTGCGCACACAGTCCCTGGAAATGTTTATACTCACTCTCCTCCCCACCACTTCTTCTCCCTCCCCCTCCCATGTGCACTCAAACAGTTGTTCATCCAGACACAGTCGCGAAAGGTCATTTAGGAGAAAGAACAGGTATCTTTTTCTTTTTTTTTAAAACTCGCCAACGTCACGTGACAGATTGCTTGTTTTCGCCGTGTGCAACGGAACTCACCGCCTATTTCCGCGTGGACCCGCGTGTACTCGCCTCAAAGCAACTCGCTACAGGTTGTTGCCCCTGAGTCGTAAAGAGTTTCCTTTTCTTACCCCTTCTCAGTCGTTAAAGAGTTCCCGTTGTCTTGCCCCGTGGCAGAGTGAGGAGGTTTTCAAACAAACCTGGCTGCTTTAACTCACCCTTTAGTTTCCTCGCACATTCCTTCTTTACGCTCACTTCTCTACGTCTACTCACTAACAGAAGTAGCGCGCCTTCTTCCCCCCCCCCCCCCCCCCAAAAAAAAATGGTCCGGAGAAAGGAATCTGACCATTTAAACAGTGTTTGCTTCTAGGACACAATCTATATTTCCCATCATACCACCCCCATCGCTACAGGCATTAAAAAAAAAGGTACAGTGTATTAGCAAGCGGGGCTGGGAGTATATTATACTGACTGTGCTTACCCATTCCACTGTAGAAGGTACCCGACACTGAACACTGGAAAGTTTAATAAGACAAAAAGGCCTAATCTCACAACGTGGGGAAGGGAGCGATTGCGCGTGAACCCAACGAAATGTTTAAGGTCCATGAGCACGCGTGTTTATGTCAACCTCTTATCATGTCTTTGGGAGAAAACACCCGGATCTTTGACGTGCAAACTCTCTTGGCGACATATTCTCCTTCCGCTCTTCTGTTTTTGAGCCTTTTAAGCCTTAATCTCAGGGGTTAAACACCTGGATCTTTAGCGTGCTGCTCTTGGCGATATAATCTCCTTTCCCTTCCGCTGTCCTTGATATGCTGAACTCTGTGTGTGAGTGTGTGTGGAGGGGGAAGGGGAGGGGGGCGTATGTGTGTGTGTGTGTGTGTGTGTGTGTGTGTTCATGGACAGCTCAGTCGTCAGAGCGCTCGACTTGTGTAGGCGCGTCTCGGGCGACGTGGGTTCGAATCCGGACTTCAGCAAACTATTTTGTGATTGCTGGATAGTAGTGGCCAGCGCTTTGAGAAGCTCTCTGAGCTTGTAAGTGCGCTATAGAAGAGTAATCTCTTTCTTTCTTTTTTCATAATTTTTTTCCAAATGGAGTGATGTTTCATTGTATCTATAATGTGCATCAAAGAACCTGAATAAATTTGCAACCCCTTGGGGTCATGAGCAATCTTGCCACTGTAGATTGTTCAAACCTATAAAGGGAACAGTGAAAGCCACAGTTGAAAACCTGTCTTGCCTTTATAGGCAAGACAGATTCACTGCGGCCACAGTACCCCCGTTGGAGTGCCGGGGGTTTTCAGTATAAATAGTATCCCCACTTTATGGAAATTTAGTGCTTTAAATTCCCACTGTCGCTGTCTTCCTCATTTACTCTTTCCTATTCCTGCTCTGTCCTTCACTCTGCTATACTATCTTCTTCTTCACTAGATCAATGACCTACCTTTTTTCTTGAAAACTCTTCCTGGACAAAACTCCTTGTTTGTGTATGGGGTCTGTTGGATCAGCTTGGGAGTGTTGGACGCTTTCTGCCGGGTGGTCACTAGGGCTTCCTATGATTGTACTATTTAGCACTATAGGCATTTTATATGTATGTGTTTTATTGCTGATTTATAATGATGTTTGTATTCTATTTTGTTTTTGTAACCGGGGTGTTCGCGTAGTTGAGGTCAACCCTCAGCCGTGTCACGAATTGGCTAGTTTAAACTCTTCCTATCGACTATTTAGCATTGTGTAGCCTTTGTAACAGTAGAGAGTTAGTACAGTACACAGTAGCAATTAAATTACAGCACACTGCGAGCCTGAGCCACACACACAGCGCAGTGACGTCAGCACTTGAGTTTTGAATATGAACATTTTACCCAATGAGAGCTTACGCAAAGCGGTTCGAGCCAGTTTGACTGGGTCCGAGCCTAACACATTTTTGGTCAGTTGGGAGTAATACACCGAAGTGTTAACAGCTAGAAAGCTGGCAGAGAAATCTCTCTACACTTAGACCAGGAAGCAGGACTTAGGAATCGTAGAATTCTATCAAGTCACACGGGCCTGAACTTGTCAAACAGGTAAATGAACACCCTTCTGTTTCATCGTGATATATGTGTAGTATTGTTGAAATTATGTTTGAAGAATTTGCTATGCATAAATGTGAATTGTTAATCCGAATTTGCGTGACCATGTGGAAGAGCCTACCACGAGGCGAAACACGACCGGTTACGCCGCCATGTTGCATACCATACGGAACCACTGTTGTTTAACTTATATGTATGTTTGCAGACCAGTGGCTGTACCACTGAATGTTTATAATATTATTAATTCTGTATGTGTATAGTTAGCCACGTTTGATATTTATGTATGTATAGGAATTTAGAGTGAGATTCCAGTGGAACCCGGAAGTAGCAGAATGTTCGTCGCTTATGTATAGAGATGTGGAGCTATCACTGAGGGCTACTTGGCTTTCAGTGAGACGCTCTGCACAAACCGATTATTCAGGGTTGTGCAGAATTTCGTCTCTTATATTACAGACGGGCAGGCGAGCTATCCCGAGCTATCCTGTGAACCCCACTCCACAGAAACAAGTTGGTTGAGGAACCTCTACCGCACAAGTCGGAACGAGCGACCCGGTAAACTCCCTGTCAGACCCCACAGCGTGGCCAGGGAACCCAACTACACAACGACACAGGTGGACCAGAAGCTACCTCACAGAAGGACTTCGACCGCACCACCCGCCAGTTAAGTGTGTTATCCCAAGTGCACTTAAACTGATCAGAACAGGACCACAGTAGTCCAACTATTCAGAAACTCTAAAACGGACCACAGTAGTCCAAATCTACATGAGATATACTAGCGAGTGCCCGATGAAGATAGAACAGCTGCATAGACTATCAGCGATCGAACTATTAGCATTGAAAGAGACTTTTTAAGTTAGATTAGTACTTAGAGAACCTTGTATAGAGTAGAAGAAATAAATGTGTGATTTTAACTGTTATCAAAAGGCTGGACTACATATGATTCATAGCCGTGTGAAAGCTAGTGTGACAGTATTCTTTTACCTTTTTTCTATCTATTTCTGTACCCCAACCTTAACACAGAACGAGCTAAACAAATAAATTTATTAAAGTAATTCATAGAGTGACTTACTAGCAGTTCCCACCGAATAAACGTGAGGGTCCATAATTCCATTGTGCAGAGCCCATAAACCCCACGTGACACTTTAATTGGCGAGCCTGCCAGGATCTGTGTATAATAGGAATTGGGTATAAACGGATCTAAGTACAATAAAATTAGATAACAGTAGGAGTAGTAGAATAACTTAGAATAGTGGTAACATTGACTCAGTTTGGGTGCACTATTCTTTAGTTAAAAACTTTTTTGCTTCAATTATTTTTGTGTCTGTATGTTGCATTGTTCTTTTGCAGGTTTTGCTTAAGTAACTGTTGTATGCCATTTGACTCTTGTTTTATTCTATTATTGATTACGAATTTGATTGTCTTTGCATTGTTTTTATTGACTTGCAATATTGCTAGTGTTTTGGTATTCCACGTGATTCAGAGGGTGTTCATAGACACGTTTGGCAATGTCGGACCCAGTGGCCTTGAGATTGCGTTTCAAGGAATTGGGAGAAGCTTTACACTTAGCAGGGGCGGACCTAATTGCGTATATAAATGCAGAGGTAGAGAAACAGGAGGCTAAGGCAGAGAGAGCAGCAGAAAGGGAGGCGAAGAAACTAGCCTTAGAAGCAGAGCAGAAGAAACTAGCATTAGAAGCAGAACAGAAGAAACTCGAAGCAGATCAGAGAAAAGCAGAATTAGAAGCAGAGCAAAAGAAATTAGAAGCAGAGCAGAAGAAACTAGAATTAGAAGGAGAACAGAAGAAGGCAGCATTAGCAGCAGAGAGAGAAGCAGAAGTTAGGAGATGGGAGTATGAGAGGGCAGAAAAAGAAAAAGAGAGGGCAGAGAAAGAAAAAGAGAGGGAAGAAAAGGAAAAAGAAAGACAGCATGAGTTAGAGCTAAGAAGATTGGGATCAGGAGCTTCAAGTTCTTCCTCAACCCCTTCCCCCTCAGATCAGCTAGAGGTAGCATCCAACCCTGTACAAGGAATGTCATTTCCACTGGGAACATTCAATGAGAGAGAAGAAGGTCTAGATCTCTATCTGACTAGGTTTGAGCGCCTAGCAACAGAGTATAAACTAGATCCCACTCATTGGTCTTTCAAGCTTAGTCAAGGACTTAGAGGAAAGGCTTATGACATCTACAGTAAGCTACCGACTGACAGAGTGACTGACTATCACAAAGTAAAAGAGGCACTCCTAACGGGATTCGAACTGACAGGAGAATGCTACCGGCAAAAGTTCCGCACCAATCGGAGAGTGAAAGGAGAGAGCTATGCGCAGTTCGCGGATCGGTTGTCCACAACGCTGGATAAGTGGATTAGCCAGTCAGCCACGGCTAAGACGTATGATGGACTGACAGAACTGTTAGTATGGGAACAGCTACGGGAAACCATGACCCCCGAGCTGAGAACCTTCTCAGTAGAGCAGGGCGCGGAAAGACTAGAAGATCTGGTCAAGGTCGCAGATAGGTACGTGGCCGCACACGGAGAAGCCAAGAGCTTCAGGCGAGACCTAAAGCCTAACGGGAAAGAGGCACAGAAACGAAGCCCTAACCGAGAAGAGCGCACCGCGAATAAGCCGAATAACCCCAGACCTGGGCAAAATAAAGGACCCAACACGGAATTCGGGAAAAGAGGTCCCGCAGAACAGAGACGGTATTGTTCGTTCTGCAACAGAAACAATCACTCCACCGCAGAATGTTTCAAGTTGGCCGCACAACGTAGGGAAGAGCGCGAAAGCCGGCCAGCGCACAGAGTTCTAACTCAAAGTAGCGGTAATAAGCCACACACGATCGGAGATCACCCATCGGTGACAGACACGGTCAAGGTCAACGGAAAAGAAGCGAACTGTCTGTATGACACAGGTCTATCATACGACGCGATAGTCAGCGAGTCTCTTGTATCGCGCGCGGACTTGACAGACAAGACAGTCGACTTACAAGGAGCAGACTTGACGAAACCGACGACTACTTGCCCAATAGCTTGGATCGAAGTAGAGAGTAGGTACGTCACAGGACGAATCCAAGCAGCTGTTTTACAGAAACCCCTGTATGATCTAGTGCTAGGTTGTAGGTATGTGTTCTTAGGCACGCCCCCAAAAACTGTAGAGATAGCTGCAGTGCAAACCAGGGCCCAAGCTAAAACCCAACCACCCCAGCCCGAGTTCGCTCCGAATCCAGGACTCGAAGAGATCAAAACAGCACAGAAAGAAGACACCTCGATAGCGAAGTGCTTCCAGAAGCTACCCAAGGCGCACACACCCCCGCACAAGGGAGACTTCTACATGGAACAGGGAGTTCTACATCGACAAGGAGATGGAGATCACACCCAACTAGTACTACCAGCCACCCTTCGAGCCCAAGTACTAGAATTAGGCCACAGCATGCCACTCAGCGGACACATGGGAATTGGAGCCACAGTGCAGAGAATCAGCGCACACTACTATTGGCCAGGAATCACGGAGGATGTCAAGCGCTACGTGAAATCTTGCCACCAATGTCAACGATATTCCCCGCGACATCACACCGTACCAGTTACCTTAGGACCATCAGTAGTAGTCGGCGTGCCATTCCAGCAAGTCGCAGTAGACATAGTAGGACCACTGCCCATGACCAAGAAGCGGAACAGATTTCTACTCACACTCGTCGACGCATGTACGATGTGGTGCGAAGCAGTCCCGTTGCCAGCGATCGACACCAAGAAGATTGCAGATGCACTCATCGCCATCTTTACCAGAGTCGGATTCCCGGACAGCATTAGAACGGACAACGGATCTCAGTTCACCGGCCGCCTGATGCAAGACGTGTTCGAGTTGATACAAGTCCATCACATTCGCACACCACCATACCACCCCGCCAGCAACGGACAAGTAGAAAGACTGAATGGAACCCTTCTCACCATACTCAGGAAAGTCGCCGACGACAATCCAGAAGCGTGGGACACCTACGTGAATGCGGCACTGTTCGCATACCGAGAAACGCCCCATGCAGCCACAGGCTACACCCCGTCAACATTGCTATTCGGCAGACCTCTAGCAGGACCGCTAGAAGCCCTACGCAGAAGTTGGACGGAAGCCAAGATAGACGACACACCCAGAGGTGCCACCAAGTACGTCGCAGACCTGCAGGAAACCCTCAAAGCAACGTGGAAGAAAGCTGGTGAAGCACTGAAGAAGGCAAGAGCCCGTCAGGCGAAGTACTACAACCGCCACGCGAAGGACAGAGAACTGCAAGTCGGCGATCAAGTGCTACTCTTACTTCCAAGTGGAACCAACAAGCTGGACATCGCTTGGAGAGGACCGTACCGGGTGACTGCCAAGAAATCCAAGACAGTCTACCAAGTAGAGGTGAACGGGAGAGCCCGATACCACCACATCAATCTCCTCAAGAAATACACGGACCGACCAGCGACCCCCAGCACTCACAACTTGTTAGCCATCGCCATCGCGGAAGAAGGAGAAAGCATGGAGACCAATGCGGTAGAGTATCCCCTGCACTCCAAAGAAACCTACAAAGACGTGATACTCAACGGAGACCTAGCCGCTAAACAGCGACAGCAAGTACTACAGGTCATTCGACAACATCAGACTGTGCTCACAGACCGACCAGGGAGGACAGACCTCGTCGAAGTAACCCTAACGGTGACCGACCCAACACCCGTCCGCCAGAAGCTCTACCCGATGCCACTGTCGCAGCAGCGAGCCATCAAGGAAGAGATAGACACCTTACTGGCAGCCGGAATCATCTCAGAGTCTACTTCACCCTACAGCGCAGGCACGGTATTGTTGCGAAAACCCAACGGAGAGCATCGACTGTGCATCGACTTCAGACTCCTGAATGCGGTAACGCAGTTCCAGCCAGAGCCACTCCCGGACCAGACAGACCTATTTGCCAAGCTACAGCGAGCGAAGTACTTCTCACGCATCGACCTCAGCAAAGGATACTACCAGATACCAGTGCAACCGCAAGTCCGAAAGTACCTAGCGTTTAGCACTATGGAAGGACACTTCGAGTTCAATGTACTTCCATTCGGACTCCACAACGCACCCAGCATCTTCAGCGCCATGATGCGAAAACTCCTGGCACCCCTGAGCAGCGAGCACCTACATTCGTTTATGGACGACATCCTCATCGCAACACCCACGTGGGAGGAACATGTCACGCTCCTACAACAACTACTCGCCCGCCTCAGAGACACGGGATTGACGGCAAGACCCACCAAATGTCAGATTGGATTCACAGAACTAGAATTTCTGGGACACACCATCAGTCAAGGAAGCCTGCGACCGGTAGAAAAGACAGTGAAACGCCTACTCGACGCTCCTAGGCCCAAGACAAAGAAGGAAGTGCAGTCATTTCTAGGACTCTGCGGCTTCTACCAGAAGTTCATCCCCAACTACAACAGCATCGCCGTACCTCTGACAAATGGAACCCGGAAAATCGCCCCGGACAAAGTCGTATGGACAGCGGAATGCGAGACAGCATTCCAAACACTCAAGGACAGAATGACATCGGCGCCAGTACTCCACCTACCCGATTTGACTCAGCCATTCGTTCTTCGCACCGACGCAAGCGACTTAGGACTCGGAGCAGTACTGCTACAGCGCGACCCCAAGAATGCAGAGACGCTATTCCCTGTCGCCTACGCCAGCAGAAAATTGAGACCCGCCGAGACCCACTACGCCACGTCGGAGAAAGAATGCCTTGGACTAGTCTGGACCATACAGAAGTTTCAACTCTACCTGTATGGGACCCATTTCACAGTTCAGGTGGACCACCAACCACTATCGTTCCTGGCAGCCTCCAAGTCTTTGAACTCTCGCCTGATGCGATGGGCACTCACCCTTCAGGCGTACTCATTCCAAATCGAGTACATCCCCGGCAAAGAAAACCACGGAGCCGACTACCTCAGTCGCCATCTCGTGGAGGACACAGCAGCTGTCGCCCACCCAACACAACTAAGGGCCACAGCACCAGAATTCGTCCCCGCCCAGTAATACCCTGTCACTAGTGTCCATAGCTACCTGGCACAGCATTGCAGCTCAGGTAGAGCAACTTACTTAGTTTGTAAATAGGACCCTAGGATAGTGCAGTGTTAAACTAGGCTCTGTAGTAGAAAAAGGTCGAATCCAGTAGTCATCGCCTTTTTTCAGTTGAGGGAGCCTGTCACGAATTGGCTAGTTTAAACTCTTCCTATCGACTATTTAGCATTGTGTAGCCTTTGTAACAGTAGAGAGTTAGTACAGTACACAGTAGCAATTAAATTACAGCACACTGCGAGCCTGAGCCACACACACAGCGCAGTGACGTCAGCACTTGAGTTTTGAATATGAACATTTTACCCAATGAGAGCTTACGCAAAGCGGTTCGAGCCAGTTTGACTGGGTCCGAGCCTAACACATTTTTGGTCAGTTGGGAGTAATACACCGAAGTGTTAACAGCTAGAAAGCTGGCAGAGAAATCTCTCTACACTTAGACCAGGAAGCAGGACTTAGGAATCGTAGAATTCTATCAAGTCACACGGGCCTGAACTTGTCAAACAGGTAAATGAACACCCTTCTGTTTCATCGTGATATATGTGTAGTATTGTTGAAATTATGTTTGAAGAATTTGCTATGCATAAATGTGAATTGTTAATCCGAATTTGCGTGACCATGTGGAAGAGCCTACCACGAGGCGAAACACGACCGGTTACGCCGCCATGTTGCATACCATACGGAACCACTGTTGTTTAACTTATATGTATGTTTGCAGACCAGTGGCTGTACCACTGAATGTTTATAATATTATTAATTCTGTATGTGTATAGTTAGCCACGTTTGATATTTATGTATGTATAGGAATTTAGAGTGAGATTCCAGTGGAACCCGGAAGTAGCAGAATGTTCGTCGCTTATGTATAGAGATGTGGAGCTATCACTGAGGGCTACTTGGCTTTCAGTGAGACGCTCTGCACAAACCGATTATTCAGGGTTGTGCAGAATTTCGTCTCTTATATTACAGACGGGCAGGCGAGCTATCCCGAGCTATCCCGAGCTATCCTGTGAACCCCACTCCACAGAAACAAGTTGGTTGAGGAACCTCTACCGCACAAGTCGGAACGAGCGACCCGGTAAAACTCCCTGTCAGACCCCACAGCGTGGCCAGGGAACCCAACTACACAACGACACAGGTGGACCAGAAGCTACCTCACAGAAGGACTTCGACCGCACCACCCGCCAGTTAAGTGTGTTATCCCAAGTGCACTTAAACTGATCAGAACAGGACCACAGTAGTCCAACTATTCAGAAACTCTAAAACGGACCACAGTAGTCCAAATCTACATGAGATATACTAGCGAGTGCCCGATGAAGATAGAACAGCTGCATAGACTATCAGCGATCGAACTATTAGCATTGAAAGAGACTTTTTAAGTTAGATTAGTACTTAGAGAACCTTGTATAGAGTAGAAGAAATAAATGTGTGATTTTAACTGTTATCAAAAGGCTGGACTACATATGATTCATAGCCGTGTGAAAGCTAGTGTGACAGTATTCTTTTACCTTTTTTCTATCTATTTCTGTACCCCAACCTTAACACAGAACGAGCTAAACAAATAAATTTATTAAAGTAATTCATAGAGTGACTTACTAGCAGTTCCCACCGAATAAACGTGAGGGTCCATAATTCCATTGTGCAGAGCCCATAAACCCCACGTGACAAGCCGTCCCCCGCGTGGGATGTCTTTATTGTAAAGTGACTGGCCGGTGGAGGGCATTCAATTTTCCCACTAGGGTTGTTTCGGCAGATCTTTTATGCGGATCGGGGGTTGTCCGGTCCTGATTTGGCTCGGAAGAGTCCGCTGGACCTAAAGCAACAATAAATCAATCAATCAATCAATCAATCAATCAGAATAAATTTGCAAAATGTGTGTTCGTGTCTCTCTCTCACTCTCTCTTTTATCTTCTCTTCTCTCTCTCTCTCTCTCTCTCTCTCTCTCTCTCTCTCTCTCTCTCTCTCTCTCTCTCTCTCTCTCTCTCTCTCTCTCTCTCTTTTTCGCTCTGTCTGACCTGCAGACCTATCCTCTCCAATAGCGTCTTGCGAGTCCCGCCCTGTAAAACCATTGTGTGTAGGACGCAAGTGATAAAGGTGTCTCGCCTACAAAAATGGGGCTGGAGTTTATTGACAACACCATGACTATGAGCCTTATTAGATGATACACTCTGTGAAATGAGGGGAATGAAGAGGAAAGAATGATCTCCCCTTTCTGCTTTGCTGCCAATGTGTATGCTACGTCCTTGCCAATCTCACCGCCTCTGCTCATCGCCCACTTGACGTTGTTTCTCTTCAGCTTAATGTCCCTTCTTCTTCTTCTCTGGCAGAGAAGGAAATTATAGGCTAGCCCCCATTTTAGAAGTGTTTGTTGTTTTTCGTGTAGAAGTCTATTGACGTTTTGTTTTTCCTGTGAGGTCGCTACAGTACACGTGCTGCAAAGAGTCAACGGCCGCCAGTTGTAAACGCTAACTAACGTCCCGTACACTGTGTCACACCTTCACATCAGGTACATTTCATCCCCTTTCCTCCCTTGAGGTGATGTTGGTGTTAGCTATTACAGACACACACCATCACTTCATGAACGTTTCTCTCCCCCCCTCCAACTCCCGCGCCCCTCTCCTCACACACCCTTCAGTTAGGCTTGCGAGTCTAAAACCTTTATCTTATAACCGATCCTATGTTCAATGTTCGATTGGCTCGATTCGATGTAATGTTCAATGCTTTATTGCTTCGATCTATTGTTCTCACTGTTCAACTGATTTTCAAATGGCTACAATTGTTCTGACCTGTTGTTGTACACTTTAATTTCCTTCGAAATAACCTTTTTTTTTCTGTCATATAACAGCCTCTATTGCATAGTTCGATCATATGTTCAACTGGATTTTCCAATGGCTAAAATTGTACTGATCTGTTGGTGTAAACTGCTAAACTGTAAGTTCCTTCATAGTAATCTTTGTTTTCTGTCATATAACACAACAGCGTCTATTGCATGGTTCGATCCAATGTCCCAAGTTGTATTGGCGCCATGAATCGCCATGTACGGTGAAATATCTGCGCTATATAAATTGTATTATTATTATTATTATTATTATTATTATTATTATTATTATTATTATTATTATCGTCATCGTCATCATCATCATCATCATCATCATCATCATCATCATCATCATCGTTTGTTTATTCAGTGCCTAAAATGGTACTGATCTGTTGGTTAAAACTGCAGTTCTATTGTAATCTTTTGTTTTCTGTCGTGTAGCACAGTATCAGCGGGAGGGGGGATGGGAGTATCTATATAGTGTGGGATCTTATGGCTTATAGGGGTGTATGTGTACGGGACAGATCAGATACCAAAAAAAAAAAAAAAAAAAAAAAAAAAGAACTCTGGCATTTGGGCGAAGTCGTAAAATGTGAAGTTGTTACACCTGGCGATGTTTGGACAGGACAAGGGTCGCGGCAGGCTGCTGAAGGTAAGGGGGAGTGGGGGAGGGAGGTGAAGGGAGGAGGCAGCAGCTCCCAACCCTCTCTCGCACCGTCTACACACAGCGTGGCTGAGGGCCTGGGTCTACCAACGCTTACGTTTACTTTGTGAACCGCTTAGAAGGGGCACGTTGTACTAGGCGAGCCTTAGCTAGGCTTGCGTTGACCCCTCTGAGTAATGTTGGCCCCTCTGATTAATGTTGGCCCCTCTGATTAATGTTGGCCCCTCTGATTAATGTTGACCCCTCTGAGTAATGTTGGCCCCTCTGATTAATGTTGGCCCCTCTGATTAATGTTGGCCCCTCTGATTAATGTTGACCCCTCTGAGTAATGTTGGCCCCTCTGATTAATGTTGGCCCCTCTGATTAATGTTGGCCCCTCTGATTAATGTTGGCCCCTCTGATTAATGTTGACCCCTCTGATTAATGTGGTCAACCGCTTTACTTCTTCACTTAATTTGGTCTTCGCGGCTGTTTGTTTTGGATTTAAATTATTACACAAATTTACTTAAACCTATTTCTTTTAAACTGTAGCTGGTACAGCGCAATTCTAACGTTTTATGAATGTATTTTTTAAATGTTTGTTTGGACTGGTTTTCCACTTTTAAATATATTTTTTTTCTGTCTTGGGTAGATATCTTCTTTAGTGCGCGAGAATGTATCAATGCAGGCTTCTAACTGCTTTTATTTTGATGTAAATATTTGATGCAACATCTGTTTTTCTTGTAACGGGCCTAGAGCCTTTGGGTAGGCATGAAACAAATGTTCAATTATTATTATAAATATTCTGAATATTATGCACATTATTATTATTATGAACATTATGAATATTATGAATATTATTATTATTATTATTATTATTATTATTATTATTATTATTATTATTATTATTATTATTATTATTATTATTATTATTAATAAATTACTGGGCGTATTTACTTTATTAATTTTTGTTAAAAACTGTAGCTGTTACATTGCAATTCTACTATAATCCTTGCAAGTCTCACTGCACTTTGCATCTTTGGCAATCTTATGGAGAGATCTGCACCAGCCGAGAGAAGTCCCAGACACAAATCAATCTAACCAAACAATAATACTAACAACAACAACAATATAATAATAATAATAATAATAATAATAATAATAATAATAATAATAATAATAATAACAGGCAATTTACACAGCGCTTTCCCAAATCACAAAGCGCTTTCCACAAACAAATGTAAACACAACATGCGTACACTGGTCAATAACACTCTACCACATGCACATCCATACACCCAACAACACTCACTCAGGGCGCCTAAAAGGCATCTCTAAAAAGATGCGTCTTCCAGTTGATTTTAAAAGACGCTAGTGACGGACGGACCAAGGTAGCGAGTTCCAGGTCTGAACGACTTCTTCTGAGCTCTCGCTTCATTTTGCTTTTATCCGTGACAATATTTTTGCTTCAAAAACGGATAAACTGTACCTATACTTCTTGTTGGTTCTTAAACAACTATTAGAAACAGAAATTTCAACACAGCTAAACTTATAGGAGAAAAATCAGTAGCACGTGCGTTTGTGCGAAATCAAAGTATATCTAAATATAGTCTTATATATAAATATAGTCAAAGTCATTCTGAGGTAGAAGATCAAAACAACAACAACAACGAAACAAAAAACAACAAAACAAAATAATAATATTAAAAACTAGAAGAGCAAATGCCATATGACTCACATGCTCCTTATGGAACTCGCAATATTTAACATGAAAATGAATACCCAGAAAAAAACAAAATGGAACGGTGGCATTAAAATGCAAATACCGACTCTGATCTTTCTATGATCTTGACCTTGAGATGACACTGACCTTCTGCTCCAAATACACTAATGTACTATCAAATTAAGTACAGCAAAAATGGTATTATGCAACAAAAAAACTGACCTTGGGATGACCTTGACCTTCAGTGACCTTGACCTTGGGATAACCTTGACCTTGACGTGACATCTCATGAATATCTGATAAAATAATCTAATGTTGCATACTATGAGTTAATAAACAACCATTCCATTGTACGATGACCTATTTTTTATGTGTTTGCAAGGTTTAAAATAACATTGACCTTCAAGATTAACGCAAAAACGGAACACATATGAAAGACCATCTATCATCTCTAACTACAACAAGTTTGGACTTCATATCTCTCACAGTTTAGGGTCACGGTTACCGCAAAGTACTTATACTAACCGACTTTGAACAGCTCCAGTTACTTTGACCTTGGAGTAAGGTTGACCAAATTTGTAGAGTAGGCCTGTGGGATGTGAGTACACTTTCTGGAAATGTAGTGCTTTAAATTCCCACTCGCTGTTTTTCTCCATTGTTCTTTCTCATTCCTACTCTGTTCTATCAATCTACTATACTATCTTCTTCGCTAGTCCAGTCACCCACGTTTTTTTTTTATAAAAATTGAAAACGCTTCCAAAACTTCTCTGTTACGTTGAAACGAACGAAAGTGTGTCTAAAGCGCGCACGATAGATCTAATCGTTTCGTTTTGCAAAGTATTCAATAATGGAGTTTATTTACCTTTGATTTGAGTTTGCATTGTTGTTAGGAGAGGCTTTGTATAACGTGGATAATTTTCGTTGGTCGATATTGTCGGAGAATACTCTGGATCTCCTTGTTTACTATCGATCGAAGTTTCGGGACGATTGTCGAAGAAAGAGAAGGTTCGGGGTATGTGTGGAGAGATGAATGACGTAAGTCAGTGATGACGATCTTTTATTCGATTGGTGGCAGTGCGTCATTTCTACTGTATTCGAAATCTTTCCGGAAGAGAGAGGTTATAAAATTGTGTGCCGCACTGTTGTTGAGTGAAATTGTTGATAGAGAAGTTGTTGATGGAGAGTTGCTGTGAAAGTTGTTGAGTTGAGTTGAGAATTGTATGCAGTTGTTGGTGTGTGCTGAATAAAAAGTGGAAAACTTCATACGTCGACTTTGTGACTTGTATGCTGCTTGAGCGGGCTGCGTGGATAAACGAATCTGAGTTACACCCTATCAGGAATTCAAGCATCGGGGCTGAATCAGATACTGATAAAGAAAAACACCAACATCAAACTGGGTGTAACATTTTGGGGGCCAAGCCGGGATTCACGCCATAGCCAAGGGTTCAACTGCTACAACAAGCGAGTCAACGTTACGAGAGGCAGTCATCGAGGGTAGCCGCCAACGAGTTGCGTCGAGAGGGGCCAACATACTGGGACTACATCCGATAGATTCGGGTTGACTGCAAGGGCGTGTAGTCGCCGAAGAGTTGCTTCGTGAGCGAACAACAGAGCGGGACTACGTGGCTGCCGCAGGACTACGTCGAGGGACAGTCTCGGAGCTACATCGCCAGTGTTACAGCGAGCGTCGAGCGGACGTCGCGTCTACTTCAGCACAGGAGCGTGTACATCAACACCAGCGTGGTGCAGCGTCGCATACGACGAGGACAGCGGGGCCTGCGTCAGCGAAGGCGACTAGTGACAAGCATCAGCGCTACTGCAGAAAGCGTGCTGTTCTAGAACAGTCTAGAAAGGTACAGCACAGTCAAGAACTTTCAAGAAAAAAGAACTCTACAGTCAAGAACTTTCTAGAAGAAGAACCTTCCAGAAAAGAACTTTCTAGAAAAGAACTTTCTTGAAAAGAACTTTCCAGAAGCATCAAGATGGCTGACTTCTGGCAGAAAGGGGTTGAACTGAATCTAAAAGGCAAGCAGCTGACGGAGTACGTCAAGTCTCAGGAGAGAATACGAGAAAGAGAATTGGAAGAGAAGCGTCTAGAAAAAGAAATAGAACTAGAACAGAAGCGTCTAGAAATAGAAGAGCAGCGTCGCCGTGAAGAACGAGAATTAGAAGAGCAGCGTCGCCGTGAAGAAAGAGAATTAGAACAGAAGCGTCTAGAAATTGAACAGCAACGTCAAGAGAGAGAAGAGCAGCGTCGCCGTGAAGAAAGAGAGTTCGAGCTGAAGCGTCTTGAAGGTGAGCGTCAGTACCAGTTAGAGTTGGCGCGTATCCAAAACAATCAGCATGCGCCACAAGTCACCAACGACCATACGGCTCCTAAATTGCCAGCTTTCGTCGACGGGAAGGACCAGATCGACAGCTATCTGGCGAGATTCGAAAGGTTCGCCGAAAGCTCTAACTGGCAACCTCAAGACTGGGCAATTCGACTGAGTGCACTTCTGACGGGGCAAGCTCTCGAAGTTTACACCAGACTGTCGAACGATGACGCCAAAAACTACGACGTCTTGAAAGAGGCCCTGTTGCAGTGCTACAACTTTACAGAGAAGGGCTACCGTAAACGCTTCCGTGAATGCCGGCCTAAGTCAGACGAGACGCCAAAGCAGTTTGTGGAGCGCCTGTCGTCATATCTACACAAGTGGGTGGAGTTATCAGGCAAAAAGGAAGTCTTACGACAGTCTCCATGACCTGATCGTGAAGGAACAATTTCTTAATGCCTGTCACAAGGACCTAGCGACCCACTTAGAAGAACAAAAGCTGCAGACGCTTAAAGATGTGACTGAGGCTGCTGAAAGATATCTCATCGCTCATGGAAAAACCCTGGGGCCACCCAGCGCGACGAAACATTTTCAGAAGACTGGAAACCATGTGAACCAGATCCAGGGGAGCCAGACGAGCCAGAGACACACTGACTCCACGCCTCCTCCCAGGGAAGGGCATTCAAGAGGCTGTTTCACCTGCAACGCTACAGACCACAGAGCGGCTAACTGTCCTCAAAACAAAAGTAGCGGACAGCGGAGCAGTACGGACAATTCAGCGGCGGGCAACCGGCAGAGGCGGTTCTCCAATCAACGGCAAACCAGTAGATCTGACCATCAAGTGTGTGGCGGGAGCGTCATTCTTCCGAGTGAGACCGAGCGCACAGCTACCCCTGCGGACGTGCAAGAGTGCATGACTGATGGCCAACTCCTCCTTGCCAACGGGAAATCCATCCCCGTCGTCGCCAGCGCAGCTGTGACCGTACAGAACATGCCTGTTTCCAAGGGACGCGTCGGAAATCATTAAGTGACTGTTTTAAGAGACTCTGGCTGTAGTGGGGTCATCGTCAGAGAAGACCTAATCGCTAAAGAACAGTTCACTGGCGATTCAAAATGGACACTTATGGCCGACAGCAAATGTTTGAAAGCGCCAGTTGCGAAGATTCAAGTCAGCACTCCTTTCTACATAGGCGAAGTCGAAGCGGTTTGCCTGAAGAAGCCGCTGTATGATTTGATGATCGGGAATATCGACGGCGCGAGACGACCCGACGACCCCGATCCAGAGTGGAGTCCTGCCTCAACTCAACACGTCGAAGTTGTGGAGGAGGATCCATTGCCGTTTCCCGATGGAGACCTTACAGAGCTGCTACGGGACAATGTGGTTACTCCGGCTCAGCCCTGCCGACCAGAGATCGTCGGTGCTGTCACCACCAGGGCCCAGGCCAAGAGAGACAAAACGTCTACGCCACTGAAGGTCGCCGACAACTCCAAAGCTGCCATCGTGGACAGAGATAAGCTGATCCAGCTCCAGGAAGCTGACAGCACTTTAAACAAGTACAGGAACCGCCAAGACCACGTGACCAAGGGCAGTGGCACGGTCTATTTCGAGGTGAAGGCCAAGATCCTGTACAGAATCTTCCAGCATCCGAGGGTCAACGGAGGTAAACCACTACGTCAAGTCTTGGTACCATTACCCCTAAGGCGCCAGGTGATGGAAGTAGCACATGACTCTATCATGGGAGGTCACCTAGGCATCAGAAAGACGTCAGACAGAATCCAGGCGGTGTTCTACTGGCCAGGACTTCATGCGGACGTCAGCCGTTTCTGCCGATCATGTGACATTTGCCAGAAGACCATACCTCGAGGAAGGGTCCCGAAAGTGCCTATGCAGAGGATGCCTCTGATCGACCGACCTTTCAAGAGGGTGGCCTTAGACTTAATCGGCGAAATAAGACCTCCGAGTGAAGAAGGTCATCGATGGGTACTGACTTTAGTGGACTATGCGACTCGGTACCCAGAAGCAGTGCCACTGAAGAAGATTGACACTGAATCTGTAGCAGAGGCACTAGTGGACATGTTCAGTAGACTTGGAGTGCCTGAAGAAATTCTGACAGACCTCGGGACGCAGTTCGTCTCTGACTGCATGAAGGAGGTCAACAGACTGCTGAGCATCCGGCATTTAACTACGACACCCTACCATCCAATGTGCAACGGGCTTGTCGAAAAGTTCAATGCTACGCTGAAGTCCACCTTGAAGAAACTGTGCAGCGAGCAGCCCAGACAATGGTATCGCTACATCAACGCCTTACTTTTCGCCTACAGAGAAGTACCGCAGGAGTCCACTGGCTTTTCTCCGTTCGAGCTGCTGTACGGAAGAACCATCCGAGGGCCGATGCACATCCTAAAAGAACTGTGGACGAAAGAAGTAGACACCCCAGAGGTGAAGAACAGTTACCAGTACGTGTTTGAGCTACGGGAGAAGCTGGAGCAGACTCTCGAGATAGCCAGAGAAAACCTGAAGAAGTCCCAAGACTGTGGAAAGCACTACTACGATCGTAGGGCTGTGAACAGGAAGTTCAAACCTGGCAACAAAGTGCTGGTGCTGCTACCTACCGATCACAATAAGTTGCTGATGCAGTGGAAAGGCCCGTACGAAGTGGAGACCGTGGTGGGGATCAACGACTACAAGGTGAAAGTCGGCCAGCATTCCAAGATATACCACGCCAACCTCCTTAAGCTGTACGTAGAAAGGCCATCAGAGACTGTGCACACAGCCACAGCAGCTGTGACCGACAACAGCTTTGACAGCGAGGAACTGTTGGAACTGGGAGACTTCCACAGCAAAGAAGGCATCGATGATGTTAAGCTAGGACCAAGCTTGACGGAAGGTCAAAAGATGGAGCTCAAGGACCTTATGGGCGAGTTTCCCCACAACTTCAGCGATGTCCCAGGCTCTACGACTTTGGTCGAACATGAAGTCCACACCCAGACCTGGAAGGAGCATCTGCAGACCTTGAGGGAGCTGTTCCACCGTCTCGCAGAAGCCAACCTGACCGTGAGACCCAGCGAATGCATTCTGGGAGCTGACAACATCGACGGCGTCGGACATCCGATGGAAGGAGACAACGGAGGACGCACTGATTCCAGGGAAGCCCACGTGATCATCGTCTTTGACCCTGGGCCGATGACGACCGCAACTGACGAGGGCGTCGATTCCTTGTGAACGAAAGAACATTGACTGTGTGGACGAACTAAGAATATTGGTAATGACAAACTTGAAAATGAAAAACGTTGACTGGGTAAATGATCTGTGAACATTGACAGTATCCAGAAAGACTTGCAGATGAGAAACTTTGACTCTGTGTGAATGAACTGTGAACATTGACAATATCCAGACAGATTTGAAGATGAAAACCATTGACTCTGTGTGAATGAACTGAGAACGTTGATAGTGTTCAGACAGGCTGAAATAAGTCTTAATTCTGTACTTTGTTTGTGCATTACGTTTCAACGTTGTTGAAAGAAATTAAGTAAATTTCTTCTTGAGTGGGGGGTTATGTTACGTTGAAACGAACGAAAGTGTGTCTAAAGCGCGCACGATAGATCTAATCGTTTCGTTTTGCAAAGTATTCAATAATGGAGTTTATTTACCTTTGATTTGAGTTTGCATTGTTGTTAGGAGAGGCTTTGTATAACGTGGATAATTTTCGTTGGTCGATATTGTCGGAGAATACTCTGGATCTCCTTGTTTACTATCGATCGAAGTTTCGGGACGATTGTCGAAGAAAGAGAAGGTTCGGGGTATGTGTGGAGAGATGAATGACGTAAGTCAGTGATGACGATCTTTTATTCGATTGGTGGCAGTGCGTCATTTCTACTGTATTCGAAATCTTTCCGGAAGAGAGAGGTTATAAAATTGTGTGCCGCACTGTTGTTGAGTGAAATTGTTGATAGAGAAGTTGTTGATGGAGAGTTGCTGTGAAAGTTGTTGAGTTGAGTTGAGAATTGTATGCAGTTGTTGGTGTGTGCTGAATAAAAAGTGGAAAACTTCATACGTCGACTTTGTGACTTGTATGCTGCTTGAGCGGGCTGCGTGGATAAACGAATCTGAGTTACACCCTATCAGGAATTCAAGCATCGGGGCTGAATCAGATACTGATAAAGAAAAACACCAACATCAAACTGGGTGTAACATTCTCATTTGTGTTTGGGGTCTGTTGGGTCAGCTAGGGAATATTGGATGCTTTCTCCTAAAGGGTCACTAGGGCTTCCTATAAAATTATTATTTAGCAATGTAGGCATTTTATATGTATGTGTTTTGCTGACATTTTATAATGATGTTTATATTCTAATTTGTTTTTGTAAACGGGGTTTCAATAAATTAGAGTATAACCTCATCGACCCCTGCGGGGGATGCCTTTATTGTAAAGTGACCGGCTGGTGGAGTGCCTTCAGTGTTACCACTAGGATTGTTTCAGCAGATCTTTTATACGGATCAGGGGTGAGTCCTCTTTCAACCAAGTTGTGGTCCTGATTTGGTTCTTTGCAGTTCGCTGGACCCTGTAAGCAATGAATAACTAGCTAACTAACTAACTAACTGCACCAAGCACCTGTCTCAGTGTAGGTCTCTCTCCCCCCTTTTCTTTTTGCACCAAACATTAATTTCAGTGTGGGACAGATGCACACAGTAGCGCTCTTACAGAAGCTACCAATATTATTCATGAAATGAGAGAGGGAGGGAGAGAGAGAGAGAGAGAGAGAGAGAGAGAGAGAGAGAGAGAGAGACAGACAGACAGACAGACAGACAGAGAGAATAATGGTGAACGAAATGTTGGACAGGAACTCACACCGTGCCCACAGCCACGCATACACGCACCCCAACCCACCCATCATTATAGCGTACACCCACCCCGCCCACTATCTGACTGTTGTAGCCTGTTCCCAACCCTCAGTGCAACACCATCGTCATACCGCTTCAACCCTCCCCATCCTTCCTGTTCCTCGTGTTCCAAGCACCCCGCCCCATAACTTTTGTCAAAGTCAAAGCATTTTTATTCCATAAAAAGAAAAAAACATGGGTCACTGGCACACATAAGCAAGACGTACACCCTCGCGCCCCCATACACATTGGTAAACATAACACATGTTTCATCCTTACCTGTTGCATCCTTTCTCTCTCTCCCTCTCTCCTTTTAATCGATGACTTTCACCACTCGTGCCCCGTGTTCCAAACAGCTCCCCCCCCCCCCCCTTCCCCATAAGTCTTTTCTCTTCTCGGCTTCCCCCTCTCCCATCACCTCTTCTTATCCCACACACATGTACACACCTTTATCTCTCTTATCATCACTGTCTTTCATTTCCCGACTCCTATCTCTGTCACCTTTTCTGTACCTCTCTTTCTCTCACACTCTCTCTCGCTCTCTCACTGTCTTTCATTTCCTCTCTCTCCCTCATTCTCTCTCTCTCTCTCTCTCTCTCTCTCTTCCCCTCCATGCCTCTCCGTCTCCGCATATCACTGTTAAGTCTTCATATTTTCAGAAGCAAGCAGCTGGCAATGCCATTAGGCGAGAGCGCGGCGCTGCTTTGGGGCTTGCTGCTAATTGCTGCTAGTCAATTTCACGGGCACGATTTAAAGAACCGGAGCACCGGATGCGTTCACTGAACCGAAACCGTGCCGTTCGGCGTCAGTGAGGCGTGTTCACGTCCCCGTGGAACACGGTTGTACGGTGTCAAAAGTACTGGAGTGAACTCTGAACTCTAACAAGCCCGAGGACAATGTCACCGAGGGCGAAGTCGACGTGGAGAGTGAGGTCTTTAACAGCAAAAGGAATCGCGCTTTAACAGACGGTTTCATTGGCTGCCCCTCTCTACCCTCACCCCAACCTTAATCTGGATTCCACTCTGAGGCTACAACGAGCAACGCACACTTACAGAGAGAGAGAGAGAGAGAGAGAGAGAGAGTGTGGGCAGGGCTCGAAATTAGCGGGGGCCCGGGGCCAAAAACCCGCAAAGTTGATTTCGGGCTCGGAAAGATGAAAAACGAAGGGCCCGCTTGGCCCGCAAAATGATTCGTCTGCTACAGCTAGCTCGACTCGGCAGTTTCGTATTTGAGCCAATGGAAGCAACCCACACCGGTGCCCTAAATTTGGGCAGGAAAAAAAACAACAGAGAAAAGAAGCGAAAACCCTTTAATTTTGCACTCAACAGTTTAATATACACTTCAATATCTTTTTAATATAATAAACAAAATGCTATGGCACAACATAAGCGCAAAATGTCCATCTTTGCAAGTACGAAAGTATGGCTAAAAAACAAAAGGAGGGCAAAATCTGTTTGTTTTAGTTTATCAGGAAGAGTACTGTTAAGTTTAGTTCCCTTTCATGGTTTTGTTTTGAACTTTTGTGCATTGAGGTCAGATTTTTTGTTAGTTTACTCATATTAAAAATGTAATGATGTGTATTGTGCAATACTCAGTCACAAAACTGAAAAGTATTATACAAGAGACTCACTTGATTTTTTTTCTATTTTGTTTAATGGCCATTTCAGGCTCACTAGTCACTGGAATATGTGTGTCACTGAATGTGTGTGTGTGTGTGTGTGTGTGTGTGTGTGTGTGTGTATGTGTGTGTGTGTTTTCCCCCTTTTTTGTTGGTAATGTTTGAAAGTGAAAGAAAAGGCAAATAAAAATGACATCACTCAGCAAAATTGGAAATTCAATTGTTTTTATTTTAGATTATCAGACAAATTGTACTTTCTACTTATTATATTGTCAATAATTCTTTTGTTTTTTGTTTACATTATATTTCAAGTTGGGCCCCGAAAGTTGCTAGTGGGCCCTCAAATTTTTCAATCAAGGGGCCCGGTGGCCCCCAAAGAAAAAAGTTAATTTCTAGCCCTGGTGGGTGTGTGATTTTTATTCACAAGGATACAGATTTTAGGCTGAAACCTACTCTTACAATCTTTCATCGTATCATTCACACTCACAGTCTGCGATTTTCAGTCAAATTGATTGATTGATTGATTGATTGATTGATTGTTGCTTTACGTCCAGCGGACTCTTCCGAGCCAAATCAGGACCGGACAACCCCCGATCCGCATAAAAGATCTGCTGAAACAACCCTAGTGGGAAAATTGAATGCCCTGGGCTCAACCGGCCAGTCACTTTACAATAAAGACATCCCACGCAGGGGACGGCTGAGGCTTTACCCCAACTACTCGAACCCCCGGTTACAAAAACAAAATAGAATACAAACATCATTATAAATTATCAACAAAACATATACATATAAAATGCCTATATTGCTAAATAATAACATCATAGGAAGCCCTAGAGACCACCTGGCAGAAAGCGTCCAACACTCCCAAGCTGATCCAACAGACCTCATACACAAACAAGGAGTCTTATCCAGGAAGAGTGTTCAAGAAAAAAGGTAGGTCATTGATCTAGCTAAGAAGAAGATAGTATAGCAGAGTGATAGGACAGAGCAGGAATGGGAAAGAGTAAATGAGGAAGACAGCGACAGTGGGAATTTAAAGCACTAAATTTCCAGAAAGTGGGGATACTATTTATACTGAAACCCCCGGCACCCCAAAGGGGGTACTGTTGCCGCAGTGAATTGGTCATGCCTACAAAGTCAAGACAGGTTTTCAACTGGGGCTTTCACTTTTCCCTTTACAGGTTAGAACAATCTACAGTGGCAAGATTGCTCATGACCCCAAGGGGTATTTTCAGTCAAATATGCCAACGACAAGACAAATAACAATACTAACACGACAAAACAATTAACTATAAGAACTATTATGCAGCATACAAAAAAAGATATATGACAATCAATATTGCTGTTGCAATTATACACTACAAAACAAACAAACCCAATGTATATGAAATAATCAGGTGTTACAGTGACACATATATTTTTAAGAGGCATCAAATGCAGATCAAATAATCAAGTAGCACATTGCAAAACAGTAAAATATAATAATAATTTTAAAAAACAACATAATAATATTTTTTTTAAACATAAATAAGTGTGTTACACTCGATGTTGGTTCTGTTTTTATCAGTAGTTGATTCAGCCCCAATGCTGAAATCCTGATAAATTTAACTCGGATTCGTTTATCCACGCAACCCGTTCACTCAGCAACAAGGCAGGAGTCGTCGTATGAAGTTTTCCAATTGTATTCAGCGTACATCAACAACTGCATACAATCGCTTTTTCACTTTCTCTCTCCTTTCAACTTTACACAGTGCATCAATTAGATAGTTTTTTCTAGACTCCAGATAACGTCAGAATGTTCGAGCGTGACACATTACAACCAATCGGAATAAACTTCGTCATCACTGTCTTACGTCATACAACATTCTTCATCATAAAAGAAGCTCTCAGCTTATAGTGGATCTATCTAGATTCTTCGATGATAGTAAACAAGCAACTCTAGAGAATTCTCCAATAATATCGACCAACGAAAATTATTAACGTTATACAAAGCTTCTTCTAACAACAATGCAAAATCAAATCAAAGGTAAATACACTATATAAGGACATTAGGTTTGCTGCTTTCAATTTTTCAGATGAGAGAGAATTTTAAAAAATGAAGAAAGAGGGAAAGAGCTAGAGAGAAATAGAAAAAGAGAGTTTCACACACAAATAAGGAGTCTTGTCCCGGAAGAGTTTTCAAGAAAAAAGGTAGGTGACTGGTCTCACGAAGAATAAGATAGTATAGCAGATTGATAAAACAGAGCAGGAATGAGAAAGAGAAAATGAGAAAGACAGCGACAGTGGGAATTTAAAGCACTAAATGTCCAGAAAGTGGGGATACTATTTATACTGAAACCCCCGGCACCCCAACAGGGGATGAGAAAGAACAAAGGATAAAGACAGCGACAGTTTCCAGAAAGTGGGGATACTATTTATACTGAAACCCCCGGCACCCCCACGGGGGGAGAGAAAGAGAAAGAAAAAGAGAGAGAGAGAGAGGGTGGGTGGGTGGGTGGGTGGGTGGGAGAGACATGTCTGAAGAGACAGAGAAAACTCACAATATTGATATAAACCAAGTGAAATAATTCAATAACTACCAGTATCGCAGGCTTAGTGTTTTTTTTTTGTTGTTGGTCTTTTTTTCGTTTTTTTGTCGCTCCACCGTTCGCGCAAATACACGAGGCAAAGATGGAGAGAGAGAGAGAGAGAGAGAGAGAGAGAGAGAGAGAGAGAGAGAGAGAGAGAGAGAGAGAGAGAGGGAGAATGAGAGAGAGACTGAAAGACAGAGAGCAACGTATCTTCACCCCCAACCACCTCTCACCCACCAATCCCCCCATCCCATTTACACTATCCCACCCCACCCATCCGCCCACACACAAACACCCACACACCCCACAAACCAAAGTTTCCATTACGGACTTCCGGTGCTGGCTTTTTGGCTCTTTGGAGACGACGACTCCGTGCGCCACAGCAGAAGACTAGAATGGAAAAAGACGCGAGAGGCGCGCGTAATAAATGCAACCGGGTGCTGATTGCATCGGTGTGCGGAAATGGGGCCGGATTTATGAGCCGCCTACATCATCGCTAATGTCTCCACACAGGTAACTCTACCTTGACGCTCGATCCCTTATTCTTGCACGGGGCCTTTTGTTGTTGTCTGCAAACTAGTCAGAGCTAAATGCCTGTAGTCAAAGTTAAAAGGCCCCACTTCGAAAGGTTTTGTTTGAAGAAAACGCATTTACTCCCAAAATTCGCATTGCTATCACATTACACAACGATCAAGAGAGCTTTCGTTGCTCATAGCAACCGCTAAAGTTTGAATTTTTTTTATTTCGGTTCTGACAGGGAGTAATGTCCCCTGATTAGCGAACGGTACATCCATTACCATAGCGGCGTGACCTTTGACCCTATTTCTGATTGGAAGCTGAAAAGCGTGTCTTTGGTGTCTGGGGGTAAGGCAAGGGTCTCTTTTGTCAACCTAAAACGGAAAAAAAACTTACCGATCAATTATTATTATTTTTTACATTGATTCAGTCTCTTACGGGCTTTGGTAGATGGTATTTTCATCTCCAGAATGTTGGCTAGCAAGCCAAGGTCTGTGGCTATTAATAGGCACAAAAACTACGGAATTTATTCCTTAAAATAAAACAAACAAACAAACAAACAAACAAACAACAACAACAACTCAACTTTAAAAAGAGTCATTTTTGGTTGTAAGCTTATTTTTTCAGTGGGGCAACACTCACTGTTAATGTTAAAAGGATCTGTCGAGGGGGCCGTGGTCAAAGTGGGTCACTTTAAGTGAAATATTTCTTGTTTCTGCAATCAACGGTAAGTTACAAGTTATAGCGATACACATTCCACAAGCACGTGATCGACACTGAAACTTCGTCCTTTTTTTATTTTATTTTTTTTACAATTCCCTACCACTGTAGAAAAAAAAACACTAGAGTTATAGAGTTCCCTTCCCCCCTCCTCCCCTTCTGATGATCATACGGTGACTTACGGTATTGCACGTACTTACGGTAACGTAGCCCTTTTCCTATGCCATACATCTGTTTCGCTAACCAATAAAAACGATACCTTGCTTTCTAATAATCTTTTCTGTTATTTTAAGACTCGCCTCTTTATTCTGTTGGGTTGTATTTGTCCCATATTGTTTCTCTCCTTATACATATTTGTTTAACTGCTTTAAAACGCGCGCGCGCACACACTCACACACAAACACACACACACACATTCTACTCATATTTCTATCATTTTCAGGCATTTTTGTTTTCTCTCAGTTTTCTCTTTTCTCTCCATTTTATATTTAAAAGTGTCTTGTTCTAACCCTTCTATTATTTTTGTTTGTCTTAAAGCCATTTTCTTCTAAAGGCAAAAATCATTATTGTTGATAACTTCTTCCTTGATCTATCTGCGTTCTATCAAAAGATGCACTGTCCGGAAATAATACTTGGAGCAATGCAAATAATGGCGTATGACGTCATTGGACTTAACTACGTCATTTAAGCTCGACATTTAAGCCAAGATAGAGGTGTGCTGGGGAGTCACAAAAAAAAATCAATGGAGTCCACAGAACGTCATTTCAAAAGACTACGTGACGTTAATAAAAAATGTACGTATCTCACTTGAAGATTAGTCCCTTACACCCCCGACTTTCCTAATAAAAGTCAGAGAGAGAGAGAGAGAGAGAGAGAGAGAGAGAGAGAGAGAGAGAGGGGCGGGGTTGGGGATGAGTGGTTGAATCTACCGACAGCAGATCGCCGCGGTTGTCACTAATTTGGCTCCGGAAACAGCGAAGGTTGCTCATGCACGCCATTTTCTTCCTTGGCGGAAATGTTACCGTAAGAACATTTACCCTTTGAAGAAAAATATGTAACGTTCCTATGAAGTTTGAACACACTCTGCCCCAGTGGTTTTTGATATATGGCATGCAATGGCACGACGCACGGGCATACACACAGTCATTTTGCCTCGTTTTGATTCCACCCCCTCCCCTCCTCCAACCCCACCTAATGACCCACCCCCGATTATTTCAAAATATGTTCAGCAAAGTCTGGAAATACAAAGAAGAAGAAGAAGAAGAAGAAGAAGAAGAAGAAGAAGAAGAAGAAGAAGAAGAAGAAGAAGAAGACAATCTAGAAATGCAAAGAAGAAAAAGAAGCAGAAGGAGGAGGAGGAGGAGAAAGAGAAGAGCAAGGATAATAATAATAATAATAATAATAATAATAATAATAATAATAATAATAATAATAATAATAATAATAATAATAATAATAATAATAATAATAATAACAATAAGAAGAAGAAGAAGAAGAAGAAGAATACTGGATGCGCGCCTTTACCCAAATCAATCAGAACCGGAGTGCCCGGAGGAAACCCTCGGTGACCTCAATAGCCTTGTACCTAAGTCACATACGTTCCCTCCTTGCGGAAATCGAACCCGCGACCTTCGGCATAGGTAACCGGCGACTTATCCACTGCGCCACGAGGCCACCCCAAAGAAGAGATAATAATAATAATAATAATAATAATAATAATAATAATAATAATAATAATAATAATAATAATAAGAATAATAATAATAATAATAAGAATAAGAAGAAGAAGAAGAAGACAACAATAACAAAAACAACAACAACTAGAGTGGTAGCCCTATAAGACAAACAAGATTAGGACACATAAAAAGAATGTGCAGAAAAACATCACGAGGACACGCGTTAAGTCCTTTTAAAAAACACCCCCCCCCCCCCCCCCCACCAAAAAAAAAAAAAAAATAAATAAATAAATTGAACAACCGCTGCGGATTTTCTAACAGAGTACGTGTACAATTTTTTTTTTATATATGCAATTTTTTTTTTATATATGTGTGAAGTTTATTGAAAGAGCATGTGTGAAATTTCCAGTGAAGAAGAAGAAGAAGAAGAAGAAGAAGAAGGGGAGAGAGAGAGATAGAGAGAGAGAGAGAGAGAGGGAGAGAGAGAGATAGAGAGAGAGAGAGAGAGAGAGAGAGAGAGAGAGAGAGAGAGAGAGAGAGAGAGCAACGGCCTTTCCTCATATAGAACTTCAAACACATTCTGGGTCCTTTGAGACTTTCGGTAGATTTTTAATCCTTCTCCCGTAGAATTAAACAGCGAACTTCAAACCCCAGGCTAATGAATCCTCGACCCACACTAATAAATACTTGATGCTGTAAGAGGATTTACGCGCTACAGGTTTTAAAGCTCTTGTCTGAAGTTCCTGCGTTAAAAAAAAAAAAACAAAAAAAACTTTAAAAAGGTAGAACACGGCGCCAGTAACTAATGCCGAGCAGCATGCTTTTTAATTATATTAACCGATACCCAGATAACCACTGCTTGAAACCTTTAAGGAACACTATACCCAGATATAAACACTGTTTGACACCTTTAAGGAACACTATACCCAGATATAAGCACTGTTTGACACCTTGGAGGAACACTACCTAATTTTATGCATCTTTCTTTAATCGTTCTTCTATAGCGCTTTTCCAGCTCAAGAGCTGCTCAAGGCGCTGGCCGGTACGGGATCTCACTCAAGCCTGCTCGATGCGCCCACTTGCTTGTGGCCTTAAATGCGTCGTTTGACTACACGCCCAGACAACTGAGCACAACCCCCAGGCGACCGGGGTTGGCGACCAAAGGACTTGGCAGGAACGGGTTTCAAATCCCAAATAGTAAGATAACAATTGGGGCCGAGTGTGGAACACAGCAGCCTAATCTAACCTACTCTTGAGCTCGCCACAGACTGCACAGAGAGAAATTTAAAATAAAAGAAAAGACGTTTAAGAGAGAGAGAGAGAGAGAGAGAGAGAGAGAGAGAGGTGGAGGTGGAGGTGGAGAGGGACGGGCGGGGAATTCCACAGATAGTGAAATGAGGGGCGGGCCAGGCTGGTAGGGCCCGTGGGGCGGGTGGTACAGGCATTCTAGTAACGCCCAAAAGTTCGGTACAGAATACTTTGGAATACTGACTCCGCAATGGTACGGAGCTACATCGTTATTCAGTAAATTGCTATGAGCAAAATGATGAATTATGTCTTTGGATTCTGGAAACTAAGCTCCTATCTGTCGCCTTCGGTGTGTGTGTGTGTGTGTGTGTGTGTGCTCGAGTGTGTGTGTGCACGTGCGTGCGTGTGTGCGTGTATGCGTGTGTGTTTGTGAGCGATTTGGCGATGTAGAAACGCAGTTGTTGTTACACACTCTTTATACTCTACCTACGCTCTTTTTACGGCCCCGTTATTTTGACGTCCAAAAAATGTTCCGTTAGGGTTAGGACCGTGTTAGCCTTAGTGTTAGGTTAAGGGTTAGTGTTAGAGTTAGAGTTAATACTAACTTTAAAAATGGACACATGTAAAAAAAAAGTGAAAACAACGTTGTGGCGTTTCGTAAAAGTCACAACAACGGCGGTTTTACACGGTGGCGCGCGTGTGTGTGGGTGTGTGTGTGTGTGCGTGTGTGTATGTTCAGTCATATGCATGCGTACGTGACCACCTGACAGAAAACGTCCAATATTCCCAAGATGATCCAACAGACCATACACAAATAAGGAGTCTTGTCCCGCTATGGGTACGTTGAGGTCACTTCAGCACAACAAGGCAAAGCAAGTTTATAATGGTCTCAAAAAAACAGTGACATTTTTATTGCAAGCACCAAAGCAATTATTTATTTAAGTAATATTATTCTTTTTAACTGATACAGTACATTTGTTATGTGTATTTCAATGATATGTATTTTAATGAGAAACACGTATTAAAAACATGTTGCGTGGCGGGCGGAAATTTCTATAAATCATCTGAAAACTTTGGTAAATCTATAAGAAAAAATAACCAGTAACACTATCTGAATATTTCGGGTTACACCCAACTTCAGCAAAAACATACAAAACGTCACTGACCATATTTACACCATTGAGCACGCACAGCAGCACACTTTTCTTTTTTTTAAAGTAGGAATAATATTAATAATAATAATAATAATAATAATAATAATAATAATAATAATAATAATAATAATAATAATAATAATAATAATAAAAAGAAACTAATAATAATAATAATAATAATAATAATAATAATAATAATAATAATAATAATAATAATAATAATAATAATAATAATAACAACAACACACAAACAAAACAAATACATAAATTAAAGATTTAACTAAAGAACTACTACTACTACTACTACTACTACTACTACTACTACTACTACTACTACTACTACTACTACTACTACTTGCGAAGTTGTGGTCTCGATTTTGTGGTCCTGATTCGGCTCTTTGCAGTCCGCTGGACTCTGTAAGCAATGAATAACTAATAAGCTTTTAATTTAACTCTGATCTCGAGTTGTCTTGATTTTGTGGTTCTGATTCGGCTCTTTGCAGTCCGCTGGACCCTATAAGCAATGAATAACTAACTATTAATTTAACTCTGATCTCGAGTTATAAAAAAAATATACGCTTAGCCTACTCGTCCTTTTCCGGAAATTTCAAGATTCGAATATTATAAAGTATAGGCCTAAATATTATTAATTAGAATAGATATAGTTTATACATTTATTTACGTATAAAACAAACAATACAGGTCTAATAATTATATTCAGCTAGTGAGCTTCTTCGCTGCGCGGAGACTGACTTATAATATAATAATGCCTATGTATACTGTATAACAGTGTCTACTTGGTTCTAGGCAGGAAATGGGCAATGCTATTATTAGCCTTTACTGCTGAGAACTAACAAAATGCAAATCAAGGAACGCAACTATTAAATATGGTCGATAATAATTGTGCTCATATTATGCTCATATTAACAAAGTACACCGTTGCGATATGCTAAATCTGTGTAAATCGAACAGAATTAGAAGCAACAGCGATCATTTTTAATGTCAGCTAGTCGTAGTCATGCAAGCATCATTTCGTAACACATCGGAGAGCTTCGTTCGACTTCGGTGATTGCCTTTTTGGGCGAATGACTGGAACTAGGTTGGAAAAAACAAGTTTGCGTCCCGGAAGAGTTTTCAAGAAAAAAGGTAGGTGACTGGTCTAGCGAAGAAGAAGATAGTATAGCAGATTGATAGAACAGAGCAGGAATGAGAAAGAGCAAATGAGAAATACAGCGACAGTGGGAATTTAAAGCACTAAATTTCCAGAAAGTGGGGATACTATTTATACGGAAACCCCCGGCACCCCAACGGGGGTTAGAGTTCAAAACCCTTTTTTTTTAGGAGGAGGGAGAAGGAGGGAGAGAGGCGGGGATTGGGTGGGGTGAGGGAATATTGCTGCGATAAATGTCAGCGATTGTTCTTATTTACCATTAGCAAATACGATGTTCATTATAAGAAATAAGAAAATACACCACAATTTAAAAAATAAAAACGCAACAAATATTGAACTTAAAAAAAAAACAAAAAAAAACCCACTTCTCTCTTAGATCTACTCATCCTACCTGCTGCGTGATGCTAATGATGGCGGAAATTATACTGGCAATGCATGATAAAAAATTATCCTGGGTTTCAAAATTATATCTCGTTAAAAAGCGCTGTGCAGAATGATTCTTCTTCTTCTATATTTAGTGTGTGTGTGTGTGGGTGTGTGTGTATATTTGTGTGTTCGTGATTTAGTGAATGTTTAAAATCATTGAAAAAAAAAGAATAGACTTTAAATAAAAGAACTGAACTAGACTGTTCTTCTTCTTTCCTTCTTTCTCATTCTCTTCTTCTAATCTACTCCTTCGGATGAGAGTATAAACCGAGGTCTAGTCTGTGTGTCGCATACATTCCATCATAACGGACTTTAAAGATCCTGACGCTCATGTCCTAGACGGGTGAGTGCCGGTAACAAGAACACACCCAGCATGCACTTGGTCCTTCTCCCCCATCCCTGCCTGCTCAGGATTGTGCTCAGATCAGTTGTCCGGGCGTCAGACCATGCGCCCAAAGGCTGCGGGTGAGCGTCTCGGGCGGTTTGAGTTAGATCCTGTATCGGCCGGCGCCTTGATCCTTAGGCTAAGGCGCCTTACAAATGACGAACATTATTATTATTATTATTATTATTATTATTATTATTATTATTATTATTATTATTATTAATCCACCCCCGTCTTCTTTCGGGGTTTAAAAAAAAAAAGTCCTCCTTTCTTCTTTCTTCATCTCTCAATCCCTCCTCTTGGCTTTCATTTCCTCGCTTCGCGTTGTCTCCTCGGTCAGTCTTGTACTCTTCGTTGTCATCGCCTTCCGTCTTGTCCTGCTGCTTCCTCCTCCTCCTCCTCCTCTTCATTCTTCTTCTTCCACTCGTTCATCCTCCTACTCTTTATCTTTCGTCTCCTTCTCCTCCAATTCTTCTTCTTCTCTTCTTCTTTTGGGGGCTGCCACCCTCAGCTTATTGAGGACTCTGCAGTCCAAATGCTGGGTATATTCTTGTTACCGGCACTCACCCGTCTAGCAATTTTCTTCCTACTTTTCTTCTTCTTCCTCCTTCGCCTCATGTTCTTCTATTTTCTCCTGCGGTCTTTGTTCTTTCCTGTCCCCCATCCCACCCTTCTCTTTCATCATACGCTCCATCTTCCGCCTCCTTCCCCTGCTTCTTCGTTTCCTTCTTTACTTCATTCTTCTTTGTCCTCCTCACTCTTTTTCGTCTTCCCCTTCTTCAGCGTCTGCTGTTCACTGTTCGTTCCCAGCACAGGGCAATAGTCTTACCATTTAGTACGGTCCATCCCGCCGTCGTTAAACCACCTACCTACGCTATTGTCTACAGGCTGGAGAGCTAGCGAACACTACACTCAATGTCTTCCCAGCCCAGCCAACCTAGTCCTGTTCAAGCTAAAACTGACTTCTCCAGACTAGAGAGCTAGCAGCTAGCTAACCAACCTAGACCCTTTCCATTCCGTTAATTAGTTATTAATTTCATCATTCCTATATAGCGCTTTTCCAGCTCAAGAGCTGCTCAAGGCGCTGGCCAATACAGGATCTAATTTAAACCGCCCGAGGGACCCTAGTCGCAGCCTTTGGGGGCATAGTCTGACGCCCAGACAACTGAGCACAATACTAGGCGACCGGGTATGGGTGCTTGCTGGGTGTAGTTGTGTAGGACATGAGCGTCAGGATCTTAAGTCTGTGTGATGGAAAGCGTGCGTGCAAAGACTAGACCTCGGTTTATACTTTCATCGGAAGGAGTAGGGGCGCAGTTTCTGAGGGTCAGGGCCGGGTCACGTTATTTTGTTGTCGTTTAAAAACTCAAGGTAATCAACGAGCCTCGATCCACTGGCCTGTACGGACTGCAATTGTATCGCTTGACGTTCAAAGCTTCATCGACTCCCATCTATTCCTGTTCTGGCTAAACGGACTTCTTAACTGCTTGGATAGCTAACACTAACTCAGTCTCTTCCAATCCCATCTTTTCCTCCTGTACAAACTTCAGCTACCTAATGGCCCTGTGTCTTGATTGGAAGGTTCGTGGAGGTTCAACCATTTTATTTTCGAGCCTCTCGGATCCCGAACCTAGGTTGCTAAACCATTTAGGACAAAAAAAGGGTCAGAAACCTAGGTGCTGGATATAGGAACCTCGAAAAAAAAGGTTGTTGAACCTCCACGAACATTCCAATAAAGACAGGCCATTACGCTCTTCAGCTTCGTTTTTTAAACTTAGAAATAGGGTCAAAGGTCACAGGGTTATGGTATTCGATGTTATTCAGGGGAAATCACTCTCTGTCAGAACCGAACTGGAAGATTCAAACTTTAGCGGTTGGCTTGAGCGAGGGAAGCCCACTGTATCATTGTCAAATGTAATAATAGGATAATAACGCCAATTTTAGGGTAAGCCCGCTTTCGACAAAAGTAAACAATGCCTTCCAATTGGGGCCGTCTAAGACGCTCTCCAGCATACATATGGTCTGAAAGACGCTGCAGCAGCCCGAGCAGTTTAAACAACAACAAGGCAACAACAACACCTCCTCTCCCCCCAATCCCCCCACCTCAACCCCCACACCCCCCAAAAAAATGCAAATATGATAATCTCAAAAGTAGGCTGAATAACCTTTATTAAAAAAGCATTAATTACATTACCTTCTAAAATAAACTAGAAGGGAAAAGCCCATATGACTCACACGATCCTTATGAAAATTGCAATATTTAACATTAAAATAAGTGCCCAGAAAACAACAACCAAAAACAACAACAACAACAAGAACAACAACCACAATTAAACGGTGGCATTAAAATGCAAAGTAACACCGACTTTGATCTTTTATTACTCTTTGACTTTTAGATGACCTTGACTTCCGGCCTCAAATACACTCATGTACTATCAAATAAAGTACAGCAAAAGATTTTATATAAAACGGTGCATTTGGGTGACCTTGACCTTCAGTGACCTTGACCTTGGAATAACTTTGACCTTCGTGTGGCCTCTCAAGCATGTCTGATCAAATAACCCAATGTTGCTGCATTGCATAAAACCAATCCACTGTATGATGACCTACTTATGCATTTATTTTGTTTTGGCAAGGCCTAAAATGACCTTGACTTTCAAGATCAAAGTACAAACGGAACACACATGAAAGATCAATCTATCATATCTTAGTACAACAAGTTTGGACTTTATGTCTCTCATAGTTTAGGGCCTAGATCATTTCAAAGTACTTATACAAACCGGTGTGACATCGTCACAGTTCCGACTATCTTAACTGGGCTGGGAGCGACTGGGAGCATTCTGATTGGTCGACGCATTACAAAATTCGACGCATGCGCACAGTGCTATTATAGTCTTAGTAAGGATTAGGGTTAGGGTTAGGGTTACGACGTCTAAGAACATCGTGAAAAAGCCGGCCCGACTTGACCTGGCGCATGCGCAAAGGCGCCCGGCTAAACTAAGACACCCGGAACTCTGAAGACAAGATACCGACTTTGGACAGCTCCAGTGACCTTCACCTTGGAGTGAGGTGGAACAAATTTGTATAGTATGTGTGTCTCATTGATATCATGCATCAAAGAATCATAAGTTCAATAGTAATAACCTAGAAAAAAAAAGTGGAATTTTAAAACAAAATAATTTTTTGACTAACTTTTTTTTGACTCTGTGACCTTGACATTGAAGTCATTCATTCACTGATCTCATGGGTATCCACCATCTTATCAAGTTTGGTTGTGATAGTTGACATAGGTTCGGAGATAATCCACTTGCAAGGTTTGCACAGACAGACGGCGAACAGCGAACAGATAGACGGACGGACGGACATTTTTGTTTTTAATAAATGCCATTTTTAGACTATTTAGGACTCATCTCGCACAAATTCGCACAAATCTAGATTTTTTTAAATTTTAATTTTAACATTGTTTTCAAATGTTGGGCGAGTACATAGACACACATTGCTATCCACGTGAATCAATAAAAACAACTATTCAATCAGCGTGACTGTTACGCTGTCTATCCACCTCATCATCAAGGTGCAACAACTCTACGTCACTGTGGTCGTCACTGACAGTGAACTTCGGACACTTTTTTTCACGAAACTAACATCACGTCACTCAAATCAATCACGACAGATTCGACCGGATTTTGCAGAATAGCATCCTCCTTCAAAACATTGTTTGTTTGGTTTTTTTTCATCTGCATGTGACCTTTTCTTTGGACAATGTTTTTCCCTGGTTTTTCTACCTCTTTTCTTTTCGGTTACTTTTTCTGTGGCTTTTCTTCTTCTTCTTTTTCTTCTTCTTTCTTTCTCTCTCTCTCTCTCTCTCTCTCTCTCTCTCTCTCTCTCTCTCTCTCTCTCTCTCTCTCTCTCTCGTGGTGGCCTGGAAGCTCATCTGGTAGTGAGCTGGTTTACTAATCCGAAGGTCGCGGGTTCGGATCTCGCGTGGGACTTTGGTACGAAGCTTTTCAGGACACCAAGAGTTCTCTCCCTGTACACCAGTTTCCTTCCTCCCTTCAATAATGGTATAGGAGGCAATCTCAATTTTCAAAAAATATAAATTGATTTCTATTCCGACTTCTGTAGCGATCTCTTCGGATCGCCGCGCTTTTGAGTTTGATTGAAGGAAAAGCGCGTGACAAAAACTGTATTCTTCTTCTTCTTCTTCTTCTTCTTATTATTATTATTATTATTATTATTCTCTCTCTCCCTCTCCTTCTCTCTCTCTGATTCCGGACGTAAAAAAATACAGAGGAAGTGTAGGATGCCAGTTATTGTCGCCAAGTTTATATTTATACACGGCCTGGCATTTAAACAAAAAATATCATGTTACTCACGTCCCACATAGCCCAGCAGCTCGTTTGCGGCTGTTCTCTTTGCAGCCAGTGGCAAAGAGTTCCAGAACTCTGGATCACCACCGCCGATCTGGGCCGGTTGCGTTACTGAAAGCACGTCTCCGGGACGTTTAGATGACGGTTATTTATACGACGTCATAAAAGAAGCATTTAAAAAGCCAAGTGACTACTTTCAATTAGTGTTTTTTTTTGTGTGTGGTAGTTTTTTTGTTTGTTTTTTTAAACTGCTGCTTCTTTTTTTTCTTCTTCTTTGCGCTTTTCTTCTTCATCTTCCTTATCCCACTCCACTTCTTCTTCTTCATGTTTTGTTAAGGATGCACAAAACGAACCTTATTTCTTCTTCTTCTTGTTTTTTCTTCTTCACTTTTTCTTCAACGTCTTCTTCATCATCGTCTTCTTTTCATTGTTCTTTAACGTCTTCTTCATCAACGTTTTCTTCTTCTTCTCTTTCTTTGTCTTCTTGTTCATCGTCGTCTTTCTTCTTCTTTTTCTTCTCCTTCTTCGTACTTCTTCTTCTTCTTCTTCTTCTTCATCGACTTCTTCTTCACCATCGACTTCTTCTTCACCATCGACTTCTTCTTCATCATCTTCTTCTTCTTCATTTTCTTTTTCTTTGCCTTCGCAGTTCTTCTTCGTCATCGCATTCTTCATCTTCTTCGTATTTCTTCATCATCGACTTCTTCATCATGGTCTTCGACTTCTTCTTATTCTTTTCTTCTTCGTCGCCTTCTTCATTTTCTTCTAAATTAATTGAATAGATGAGTTATAAATTTCTTTTGTATACGATTGTTGTTATAAAAACAAAAAATTATGTTGCAAGGAATTATGTTTGTTGATCATCAGTACCACTTAGTATACTGTGATGAATAAAAAGTGATGCAATTTCATCTTTTTCTTCTTTTTGTTTCGCTAAGGCTGGAAACAAAAATGCTGTCGTTATTTCTATGGCAAAAGCATCGACTATTGCGGAGGAGTGTGACGTTATATAGAATTCTTATCATGAAAGTTTGACAGTAAAATGACTAACTGCTTGCAGATTGACTGATTCATAGATATTGAAGAGTTCCGTTTCAAGTGCTACGCCTTCACAATGAATAATCCTTTAATATATTTTAAGCACATAAAAAGGTAAGAGCGAGATCAGTACTAATGGAAATGGGAGGTAACTTGTCTTTTTGTTTCGTTTTTAATTACCTAGAGTTATCTGGGCGGACATCTCGTCTCAGAACACTATGAAAGCTACCCCGAGCTGCAAGCTTTTCTTCGGGAAAGATGGGTGGTGGTTGCCTGGCAGTGCAAGGCCGAATTAGCGGAGCTAGCTAGGATTGCAACTGAAATCAACCTTTTGGTGGATCCGGAAGGTTTGATGCAGGACATTACAGAAAATGTAGGCGAGACACCGTGTTCGTTTGCAAAGGATGTCCGCCTGAATGTTAGACAACTCTGGCGCAACATGCCGGCAAGCCGGCCAAAGTTGTTTCCCCTCGTATTTCCGAGCATTGTCTATTATCAGCCCCACTAGGGGAGCACAATAACTTTTGACGTCAACAACATAAACAATGGACGTCACAAGCCTCAAGTGAACCTGAAAATAAATCTACCCGCGCTGTGAACTCATTCCAAATTGACGTTTTCAATATTCAGCGATGAAATGTTGGCGTAGGTGAGTCTCGTGTATCGTTTACCGCTATTATTATTATTATTACTTTTTATTTCTTCGCATTCTGCGGTAGGTTGCCATTGCCTCCCCCCCCCCCCCTCTCTCTCTCTCTCTCTCTCTCTCTCTCTCTCTCTCTCTCCTCTCTCTCTCTCTCTCTCTCTCTCTCTTATTATTTTTTCTTGGGTCTTCTTTCTGGTCTCCGGTGGTACTAGGTAGCGAGACGGCTGCTGTTATTAGATCCTGCTGATGAGCCGTTTTAAAATAATGCCTGTGCTAGATCTGGCCCATTCCGAGCTTTTGTGCTTCTTCTTACTACAGTCAAACCTCTTTATACAGAAAGCTCAGTGGTAATCTAATTAGGATGATGTTCAAGCATAATTTAGCATAGCATGTTACTACATAACACATGTAACTTAGCATAGTACAGCACCTTTAGCCATCGAGTATGGCGGCCTACTAGCGCCAAAACCTGATAATTACAATTATCATGTGATAATTGCAAATATCATGGGATAATTACAATTATCAAGAGATAATTACAATTATCATTGAAAATTACAAATATGTTCGTGTGATCATGTTTAATTTTCAGTTTTGGCTCTATCAATCCGCCTGGAAATGCGCCCAAACTGAAAATTGTAATTATCACATGATAATTACAATTTTCACTTGATAATTATAATTTTCACGTGATCATGCTTAATTCTGGTAAGGCGGCTTACTAGCGTCAAAACATGCAAAACTTACACGTATCAGTGATAATTGTAATTAACGCGTGTTCTGTGTAATTCACAGAGATACCGGTAATTCACAGTGTTAATTACTAATTTTCAGTTTTGGCCACGCTTTACTAGGGCCAAAACCCCAGGCGTGCTGGGAAAAGTGCCTCTGCCGCGCATGCGCATCGCGTATCGGGCCGCGCATGCTCATCTTGATATTTATAATTTTCAGTGATAATTGTAATAATCGCTTGATAATTGTAATTATCTCTTGATAATTGTAATTATCTCATGATATTTGTAATTATCAGGTTTTGGCGCTAGGAAAGCGTGGCAAATACTGATATTTATTAATTAACACTGCGGATTACCGATATCTCTGTAAATTACACAGAACACGTGATAATTTTAATTATCTCGTGATAATGGTAACTCTCGGTTTTGGCGCTAGTAGGCCGTCATAATCGAGTTATCTTTTTATGAAGGTCTTTGACCAATAAGACACGATTACCATCCTACCGTTTTTTTTTGTATGAATTATGTTATAGTTTGTGTGTGTGTGTGTTGTGGTTAGGTAGAAACGACGTTACTCTGACATACACTTGAAACTCTACGTACTTTCTTTTGACGTCCCCGTTATTTTGACGTCAAAATAGTGTTCTGTTAGGGTTAGGGCTGTGTTAGGCTTAGGGTTACGTTAAAGGTTAGGGTTAGGGTTAGGGATAGCTTAAAAAAATTGAAAATGTCAAAAGAATGTCAAAGAAATGGAAAGTGTGTCAAAATAATCCCTGTTTTTTTCACAACAGTCATCAGAACGTCGTTTCTACAAAAATGTGTGTGTGCGTGTGTGTGTGTGTGTGTATGTGTGTGTGTGTTTTATTTAATTATTTATTTATTTTTGTTGCTAGGGCTTCAAATTTCATGAAACGTTGTACCCCTCGATCATCATCATCATCATCATCATCATCATCATCATCATCATCATCATCATCATCATCACCATATTATTATTATTAATATTATTATTAATATTATTATTATTATTATTATTATTATTATTATTATTATTATTATATTATTATTATTGTAATTGGTATTATTATTATTATTATTATTATTATTATTATTATTATTATTATTATTATTATTCGTCTTCTTCGTTTTGTCCTGTCTCCCTTCGTCTTAGTTTTCTTGTCCTTTATTCCTTCGACGTCTTCTTCTTTCTTCAAGATACTGTGGATAATCCTCCATCTACATGAAGAAAAAAAACAACAATCCACATCTTGACCTCAAATATAGAGCAAATGTGATGGCACGGAGAGAGACCACTCAATTTGGTAATAATTCGCTACAGTCCTTATGAAGTTTTCGACGAAATCCTGTCAACAAACTAATTCTTAAAATGTGGTTTGCATCGGACCGACCGACCAACAGACAAACCATCCTACTGACTGTATTCTGGTTGTGTACCCTGACCCAAAACAAAACAAACAAAACCAAACAAACCATAGGATTCTTATTACTTGTATTATATGCCGGCCATCTGTTCGAGCTCCTCCCGTCCGGCAGGCGCTTCAGAGCCCTCAAAACCAGAACAAACCGCTTTAGATATTCTTTTTTTCCAGAGGCTGCTCTCGCTGTAAATTTCTTATAATGTCAAATTCATAATGCGGTAACTGACGTCACGTCATAATCCACTGGCACCTACTTGTTTATTTTTACTATTTGTTGTTTGCGTGTGTATGTGTGCACGCTTGATCAGTATTTTATTAGCTGGTAAACGTGTGTTTGCATGTATGTTTTATGAATGTTACTGCCACATCGCAACATATTCCATGTGCATGTTTTATGTCAATTTGGCCAATAAACTTCGTTGAATCGTTGAATCGTTGAATCGTACTTGTTTTATCTCATAATGTTGCATAATATTGTTTAAATATTTATCCTTGCCAGTGTATGTGTGGGTATATGCGTGGGAGTGCTTTGAGAAAGCTTTTAGTTTGGCTCTGGGCTTTAGAAAATAATTATTATTATTATTGTTATTATTATTGTTATTATTATTGTTATTATTATTATTATTATTATTATTATTATTATTATTATTATTATTAGTCTGAGCCTGGCAGGCCTACGACCAACATAGCATTGGACGAATGCGCAGCAAACGCAATCACACCCAACTCTGAGACCAACACCGAGACACTGTAATAATAATAAACTATGCTTGAACGACAAGACTGAAGCACTGTTAATCAAGAAAAAGAGCACAATTCTTTCAGATGGTGAACCACACTCAATACAAATTGGCAATTCCGACGTTCCTTTCAGCACCTCTGCTCGTAACCTAGGATTTATTATGACATCTGACGCATCTCTTGACACTCACATCTCCAACACATGTAAATCTGCATATTTTGAACTTCGCAAAATCAGTTCTATTTGCCCTTGTCTTTCACAACAAACCACTGTCATCTTAGTCTGCTCTTTTGTTTTTTTCAAAACTGGATTACTGAAATTCTCTTCTTGCAGGCTTGTCCCAAGATCTTCTCTACAAACTTCAAAAAGTACAAAATGCAGCTGCACGCCTTGTTCTCAAGGCTTGCAGAAGAGATCGTGTCACTCCCCTACTACGTTCTTTGCACTGGTTGCCCATAAAAAATTATCTGCACGCATAGAATACAAATTTTCCACACTCCGCTCCAACTTTTTTTTCGGCACTTCCCCTGCATACTTTTCTGACATACGTACCACGCAGACAGCTCCGTTCCTCATCAGACCAACGCACCTTCATCATCCCGCTTGTCAAAACAAAAACCTATGGAGAACGCACCTTTGCTTTCTGTGCATCCACTCAATGGAATTCCCTTCCACACAATATCCGCCATGCGCAAACACAACAAGCGTTTAAACTACAACTCAAAAACATATCTTTTCCAGAAACACCTTCTATAGAGAACGCTTACAAGAATGACACGTAGATCTATACACACATAAAATAAATGATGCAACACATTTATATAGTATATAACTTATAGAATGTGTGTGTTTGTGTGTGTGTGTGTGTGTGTGAGGGTGTGTGTGTGTGCGCGTTTGTTGGGCATGGTAGTGCAGGAAAAAAAAAGGGTTGGAGCCGGATTGCCAGGGCCTATGTGTACCGGCAGTGTTGTGAGAGGGAACGCTGACAGAGGTTGATGGAAGAGCGACAGAGACCACTCGTTGATCACCAAGACTCCTACAATGCAGTTCACAGTCTTATATTATAACCGTCTACAATATTCCAACACAGAGAGAGAGGGACAGAAGGCAGGGAGAGGGGAGAGAGAGAGAGAGAGAGAGAGAGACAGAGTACTGTTCGTCAAAACTTTCCTAAACGGGTTAACTAACAAGATTTAATTAAGGACTGTTCTTAAAACCTTTCTTAAACGGGTAAACTAACAAGATTTCATTGACACTGTATAAGTCAAACTGTAGGCGCGCCAATCAGAAACAAAATCGATAAATCAATCCATATTAATATCCAAGCATTCACATAGATGTTGTTCATATGCCTGAAGCAGAAGGTCATTAAAGCTCATACTCTTAGGTTTAATGGAGAGAGAGGGAGAGAGAGAACGAGAAAGAGAGAGAGCGAGGGGGAGAGAGAGAAAGAAAGAGAGAGAGAGAGAAAGAAAGAAAGAAAGAGAGAGAGAGAGAGCGAGCGAGGAAGAGAGAGAGAGAGAGGGGGGGGGGGGGGTGTTCAGAGAATGGATTAAAAGGGAGAGGGAGGTGGGAAAGAGGAGAGAGATGAGTACTATACGATGGAAACAAAGTGTCGTGTCTGTGTGTGAAGACAAAGTGTGAACACTACTTACAAATGATGGAGCACACTTTCATGGCGGTCTAGGTGCTTAGTTTCTTCTTCTGGTTTTATTTGGCTTTCCAGACTATCTGCCTGTCCGCCGATAGGTCGGTCTACGCCATATCTGCCTGTCCGCCAATAGGTCGGTCTGTGGGACGCCATATCTGCCTGTCCGCCAATAGGTCGGTCTGTGGGACGCCATATCTGCCTGTCCGCCAATAGGTCGGTCTGTGGGACGCCATATCTGCCTGTCCGCCAATAGGTCGGTCTGTGGGACGCCATATCTGCCTGTCCGCCGATAGGTCGGTCTGTGGGCCGCCATATCTGCCTGTCCGCCAATAGGTCGGTCTGTGGGACGCCATATCTGCCTGTCCGCCAATAGGTCGGTCTGTGGGACGCCATATCTGCCTGTCCGCCAATAGGTCGGTCTGTGGGACGCCATATCTGCCTGTCCGCCGATAGGTCGGTCTGTGGGCCGCCATATCTGCCTGTCCGCCAATAGGTCGGTCTGTGGGACGCCATATCTCAAGAACCACTGAACGGATTTTGACCAAAACTTTACAGGAACGTTACCTAGGTTAGTGGTCTGCCTACAGTGCCATCATAGTTATTTGTTCTCCGGCAAAAGGTCAAAGCCATTGAAGCCATTTTGTTGCTATAAACACGTTTTGAAAAAGCGGGCGGCTTGGGCAGCTCGAGTCAGATCCTCTATTGCCAAACCAAGTACCTCGAGCAGCTCTGGAGATGTCAAAGCGCTATATAAGAAGGAATACATAAATCAATATGCCGCAACAACGGAAGAAGCGATTTTGTTGAGGTTTGGTTCGCAGGTTTCCCCCGTGAGGGTGCCGGGTATAAATAGTATCCCCACTATCTGGAAATTTAGTGCTTTAAATTCCCATTGTCGCTGACTTTCTCCTTTGTTCTTTCTCATTCCTACTCTGTTCTATCAATCTTCTATACTATCTGCTTCTTCGCTAGACCGGTCACCTATCTTTTTTCTTGACAAAACTTCCGGGACAAAACTCCTCATTTGTGGGCGAGGTCTGTTGGATCAGCTTGGAAATATTGGACGTTTTCTGCCGGGTGGTCACTGGGGCTTCCTATGATATTATTATTTGGCAATGTAGGCATTTTATATTATGTGTTTTGTTGATATTTTATAATGATGTTTATATTCTATTTTGTTTTTGTAAACGGGGGTTTGATAAATTAGAGTATAGCCTCAGCGTCCCCTGCGTGGGATGTCTTTATTGTAAAGTAACCGGCAGGTGGAATGCCTTCAGTGTTGCCACTAGGGTTGTTTCGGCAGATCTTTAATGCGGACCAGGGGCGAGTCCTCTTTCAGCGAAGTTGTGGTCTTGATTTTGTGGCCCTGATTCGGCTATACTGGTCCTGATTTGGCTCGGAAGAGTCCGCTGGACCTAAAGCAATAATCATGTAATGTAATGTAAGTTCGCGCGTACTTCAAATTATGGGCCGTCATTCAGTAGCCGTCCTGTTCTCAATTAATCGTTCGGACCTTTACTCCGAATTTCAATTTTTTTTTTACAACTCCGCCATGAAAATGAACACATCTGAAAATGCTTATTTTTAGGCCCTGTGTGTGCGAGTACCTAAAAATACACTTACATCTTTTGGCTCATAAGTTACAAAACATGTTTTTGCACCCTAACACAGTGAAATGGATTTTGGATTATTTGGTAGACAGACCACAGTTTGTACGATGGAATGGTATGTGTACTTCAAATACGATAAACACTTTTACCGGAGCGCCTCAGGGTACCGTTTTGTCACCATTTTTGTTTACATTGTATACATCTGATTTTAAAGTGCAAGGCGAGTCATGTCATCTTCAGAAATTTTCTGATGACTCTGCCATGGTCGGTTGTATCCTTGATGATGGTGAGTACTCGTACAGAGAACGTATTGATGAGTTTGTGTCTTGGTGTGACTCCAACTTTTTGGTATTAAATGCAAGTAAAACAAAGGAAATGATTATTGATTTTCGCAAAAAGAAAAACACTGTCCTCCCTGTTGTCATCAAGGGTGAGGCTATTGAGATTGTCAATGAGTACAAGTACTTAGCAGTAGTGTTAGACAACAAGCTAAGTTGGTCTAGTCATATTGATGCTGTTTCCAAAAAGACACAGTCAAGATTGTTTTTCCTTCGCAAACTAAGATCATTCAATGTGTGTAACAAGATGTTGAATATGTTCTATCAGAGTATGGTTTGCAGTGTGATTTTGTTTGCATCGGTGTGTTGGTGTCACAAAGAGAGGGGTTGGGGGAATGGAGGGTAAGCTCTTAATCTCTAGCGCTGTATTACCTCCTTTGTTAGGCCAATGATGCGATGACATTCAAGAGATTAAGGCTAGGGCTACTAATTAAATGAGAGACAGTCAAAGGGTAGACGAGAAAGATGGTATACTACACTAGTAGAGAAATTCGAAAACAAAGGCCAGTCTGGGTAGGTGCAATTTCTAACTAGGAAGTTTTATTAAATCGAATTGGGTCGTCTATATTGAGTAATGCTAAGAGTGAGTCACGGGATAGCGTCTGTATCAGTAGGGAGTAGCTCGGAGATATTCTGGGTGGATGATTTCGGGGGTACTAGTGCTACTGTGGACTGATATCATCACAGGGCAAGAGTGTATCTGGATAGTCTCTGGCCAGATAGTCATCGAGTGGTGATGCTCGTGGGTCAATAACTTAGCTGGTTATTGAAGGGCGGCGGTTGTTCCAAGATAGTCTGGTTGGCCTGATGACCAGGCTTGGCGTGGCGTCAGTTGGAATGCGGGTCAGTCGGTCACTCTTCTTGCGCAACAACCGAGGGTGCCGATCTTGGTTGAGGTACAGGCGTAGATTTCAGCTTACGTTGCTAGCTGTCTGGGGAGTGATGAAATTCGGGGAAACGCTTCTCGTTGACTCCCTGGGTTGTCAGGGGCCTGCAGCGGGTCAGCGACTTAGAGATGATACAAGGCGGGGGTATGAGCCCTGCACAGGAGCCGTCTTGACTAAGACGGGGTGAAGCACACGAGTACTGCCGTAGCTCAGAGGTCGCCAGTCGATGGGGACGTGTCTTCGGACAAGTTGTTGTGGCTTCAAGGCTGGATGGCTTGCAACTGACCCCGGGTCTGGTTGTGTGTCAGGCTTTAACGTGGTGCCCGAGGGGCGGGGCTTAAGCGAATGAGCCAGCGCGCGTCCTAGGGGCGACTGGAGGTGTAGAAGGGGTAGCTGGATGGTTGGGAGGGATGAGTGTGTGCTGTCTGCCTCAGGGCTCGATTGTACGCCTCGTCACAGTTGGGGAGGGAACGCCTCTGCGCGGGACAAGGGCAGACTTAATAGACTGATAAAGAAAGCGAGTTCTGTTGTAGGCGGGAGCCTTGATCAAATTGAAATTGTTGTTGAGAAGAGGCTTGCCAGCAAGTCCAGGGCTGTTCTGATTGATCCAGAGCATCCCCTCCACGGCGCACTGTTGCATCTCCACAGTGCACGGAGCGGTAGATTTACCATGCCACGGTGCCGAACGGAGCGTTTTCGGCGCTCCTTTATTCCTGCAGCTGTTAGATTTTTTAACGGTAACCGAAATACTGTTATGGTCACAGATTTAGAGTAGGCCTAATGCACTTTGGTCAA
>CM072513.1:96507746-96532746 GCA_036898135.1 Oncomelania hupensis | reverse complement strand
TCAATTCAACTTGCAATATAACAGCACACACAAATCACAACAGTTAACTGTTAAAACAGCGTCATATTTCATATTTAAAATTGCATGTAACATGTTTGGATTTTGTAGTATGTGTTTGCGAAGGCAGTAGGGATGGAGACAGAGAAAAAGTGGGTTGGTGGATTGCTATTTAATTTTTTTAAATTTTATTTAGCATTTTCCTTTTGTCCATTCTACGGGTTCAGGGTAATTAGGGTCCCTCACAATTATATTTGAATTGATCATTTTCTTTGCAGGAGTTCATAAAGAACGAACACGTGGTGTTGTGCTATTTCCTGTACAACTTCAAAGTTTCAAATAATTACAATATTTTCTATATTAATATGCTATCCTCCTCAACACCTCTCTCCTCCCCTACACAACCGAACACAAGAAATGGTGAAATGGTCGCAAAATTTGGCTTTCTTTCAACGTTTTTTAAAATTTTTTAATTTTTATTTTCACAGCTCAAAAGCTATGTATGTCAGTTAGGTGCTAATTGTGTGAAGATTCGGGAAAAAAAAAAGAGCTAAAATATAAAAAACAGACAGAAAGAAAGAAGATATATAAAAAAGCTCAAATTACCATCTACTAAGACGACGACGACGAAGACGACGACGACGAAGACGACGACGACGAAGAAGAAGAAGAAGAAAAGAAGAAGAAGAAGAAGAAGAAGAAGAAGAAGAAGAAGAAGAAGAAGAAGAAGAAGAAGAAGAAGGCGCACTTGCCTACTGATGCTCATGCTCAAGAGGGATAATACCGACGACCATGACGATGACGATGATGATAAAGATGACAACAATGAAATGTGTCGATAATGACAACGATGATTACGACGATACCAAAATAACTACATGTTGGAAAATAGCAATACATTTTCGGTTCTGTTCTGTTCAGAGGACTACAACAACGACAACAACATCGATGAAATTCAAATTTAAAAAAATATGGTTTCGACGATAATGACGAACGGCGGCGATGTCGATGATGATGATGATGATGATGATGAAGATGATGATGATGATTGTAATATCAGAAATGTTGACGACAAAGATATTGTAACATTGCTTAGAGATAAACAAATAGTATTGAACCAAACCAGATGTTAATTTACCAACTCTCTAAGGGACATTTTCGCATTTGTTAAATTAACCTTTTTGAGACGTTCACTCCCCAAAAGTATCATGCAGAACTCCCTATAAAGAATGTAACTTAGCCCACTTAGACATATGACAGGCGTCGCTGGAACGCTAAGTAGCCACGCGAGTGTCATATCACTCTTAAATCTACCCTGCACCTCTCCCTTGACATTCGAAGTTGACACGCAGAACAACACGTAAACAAAGCGTCCACAAGGCGAGACAGAGAACAAAGAGGTCAGAGAAAAGATTCACGTACTCGCGAGAACGAGATGATTGGTCGGAGATGACACAGATGCGCAGTCACACAGGAAGCGTAGTACCACGAGGGTCAAGGAGCAGCCTGAAGTGAAAAGCCCTCAGCCATCACCAACGTAGTGATAGACTAGAGACAGCTTTACATTTCCCAGAGATTAGAAGTAAGTTAACACTAGTAGTTTTCTAGTATTGTTATGTTTACTATTATATTGATTGCCATGTATTATTATGTTCATGTTATATGTATTTATCGAGACAGATTATTGTTTCTGATATGTTAAACGTAATATTATTTGTAATAGATTCACCTTAAGAATCAGGTATCGTAGTGTGCTTATGGGAAACTCGGCAGGTGTCTGATGCTGTGGACTCCTTGCAGAAGTCACACCATAGCAGTGTATCTGAGTAGAATATTGTAGCCTAGTCCTGGGTTCTGGCACTGAATAGAATAGACCCAATGTTTCACGGCGTGTTGTAAGAGGCAATTAACAGGGGTGATATCAGCACGGCATCACTGAGCGAAAGTCTTTTACACATAAGTCACCGGCCAGGGCAGAGGAACCTCACGTTACTATACGTTTAACGACCACGTGCAGGGGGTCAAGGCGAGCCATATTGTACTCGTGGATTTTGGCTGTGGCCAACAGCCTGGAGAGGACTGGGCCCCGCCAGGTCTTTCTTACCCAAGACACTGAATGTATGATAAAAAGAACCGCTCACTCCATACCGGATCCGTCGCAGCCCGTGTCAACCAAGGACCGCACCTCCCGTTGGCTACCAGGACGGAGGTGATAAGTGTATTACTGATGGACAACTTAGTTCAACATCACCATCATCCAGGCTAGGCCCCAACATCAGGCTATGCCGACAGCGAAGTCCAGGATTTCAATGAACATCTGCAGGCTGTCCTTGACCACATGCCGAAAAAGGACATAGTCATAGTGCAAGGCGACTGGAATGCCAAGGTTGGCCAAAACTGGGGACATATGTTGACCCCACGGCAAAAAGGAGACAAATGACAGAGATCTGAGACTTGGAGTTTGCCAGATACCACAATCTGATATTGGCAAACATGCTTGGTCCCCACAAAAAAAAACATCCAGATGATAAACTTGGCACAGTCCAAGCGGGGAGCATCACAACCAGATTGACTACATCATGATCAAAAAACGCTTCATATCAAGCGTCAACATTGGCAGGACACGCACTTTTCCATAAGCATACATTGGAAGTGACTACGATCTCGTGATGATGTCTTTCTGGCTCCACTTGAAGAGCGTAAACACAGCAAAGTGCACTAGGCGAACGAAGTTTGACAAACTGCAAGACCCGGAGGTGGCAGAAATATTCCAAACCACAATTGGAGGGAAATTTGCACCACTGCTCATTTTGGGAGCTGGTGAAGTAGATGTCAACACCATGACCACCATCTTCAACTCAGTTGTGACAGATGCCGCCACCGAGATCCTTGGCAAGCGCCGCACAAAGAAGAAACCGTGGATCACACCTGATCTCTTGGTAAAGAATGACTGCTAGAGATAGCTCAACGCCTCATCTATCTATAAATCTCAACCCCCTGTTAAGATCATCGTATCTTCTCCAGGATAACATCCCAATAATGATGATGATGATAAAGGATGATGATGAAGAGGAAGAGAATGAGGAGGAGAAGAAGAAGGCAGAAGAAGAGGAAGAAGATGATGACGACGACGACATTGATGACGATGAAGATAATGAGCTCACCTTGTCTCCCATGGAAACGCCGCCAGAGGTGACGACAATATCTGCTTTTTCCATGGCCTTTCTCAGCATGGACAGCAAGGCGTCAGGGCTAACAATAAATAAGTCAATCTAGTATTCACTCCCTCATTCAGATTCAACTGGTCAATTAACGAAACAAACCCCTCAAAAGAGGAATCTACCTCACCAACCATGATAGGACCTCCCCCCCCCATCCCCCCCACCCCCCTACCCCCCCCCCCCCCAGATGATTTTAACTGAGACAAAACGTCAGACTAGTCAGCAAGCGGGCGCCTTGGGCGTATGTGAGGACTGAGTTAGATCTTGTATTAGCCAGCGCCTTGAGCAGCCATTGAGCCGGAAAAGCGATATATAAAAAATAAAAAAAATTAACTACTTCGGAAGAAAACAAAAAATTTTCCTCCGTTCAATGAGGACTAACATCAGTTGAACCCAAAATAACGTTAAAACTACAGATAACTTTCACTGCATTCTGCATTGTTTTTAAACATCGTACATAAAAAAATCGATTACTGGTTTATATTGTAAGTGTATTTCTGGATGAAAACAAAAGTCAGCCCGTGGATACATTCCAAATGAACCGGCCTGTTTGACCTTGACCTACCTGTCCGGAGCAATGCCAAGATCGAGCGGGGTCAGACCGACCTGCTTGATCTGACCGATAAGAGAGGTTCTGTTGCTGTCTCGTATCTTGCCTTTTCCCAGTGGCTCCCCGGGTTCCACTAGCTAGACAACCAATAAAGAGACAATAGAGACCACTAGCTAGACAACCAATAAAGAGACAATAGAGACCACTAGCTAGACAACCAATAAAGAGACAATAGAGACCACTAGCTAGACAACGAATAAAGAAACAATAGAGACCTTTCGGAAGTGAGTGATTTCGTTGAGAAAGTGATTCCGCACTACTTTCTTTTTTCGTGGTTGCCGCGAGGCAGCTTTATACGCCATTCAATGACGAACTTGACTTACTTCCAGTACCTCGTTTCAAACTACGTTATCAGCCTCAAAGCAAGTGCAGATCCCCATTTTCACATCTAAACTGGTTGAGTAAGGTCCTTTTCACAAAATAGTCTCATTTTGGATGACATACAAGCGATGTAATAAACAAAATGTACCCACGAAATCAACTTTGGGAAGTCAACTTCGTGGGAAAGTCCTATCCCGTGAAACCACCTTGAAAGATTTCGTGAAATTTCACCTTTGCATACTAATGAGAGCACAAACTGATGACGTCACGGACAAAAGGTAGTGCAGAATCACTTTCACAGCGAAAAATCACCTGCTTCCGAAAGGTCCCCAATATTAACATATCACCAAAGTCAACAAGTACATAAATCCCATTCCCCTCATCTGACTAAACCCCCCCCCCCCCCCCCCTGATCTGAAGGGATTGCTTGATAGATCTCTGACACGCAGCTAGCGTCATGGTCGCCTGATGGGGTGGCCTAGTAGTTCAGTGGATAGAGGAGCTGGTTTCCTATGCCGAATGTCGCGGGTTCGAACCCCACAAATAATGAACTTATGTGACTTAGGTACGAGACTTTCAGGTCACCGAGGGTTTGCTCCGGGTACTCCGGTTTCTTTCCTCCCTTCAATGATATTACTGGATGCAGTCTGTCTAAAAGGCCAAAATAAACTTCGAATTTCTTTCCCTCTTCTAATAGCGATTTGCCTTTACACCACATGTTTGATGATGAATGTGTGTTTGTTGTGTAGGTATGTAGGAGTGTCTGTAACATGTCAGCCTGTATGTTGGTTACAGATCGACGGATTTTGAATCTGATTTAGGAATAGGGTGCGCATAGCATCCAGTCTTATTATTATTATTATTATTATTATTATTATTATTATTATTATTATAATTATTATTATTATTATTATTATTATTATTATTATTATTATTATTATTATTATTATTATTATTATTATTATTTATTGGAAACTGGCATATCGTGTCTGCTTTTACTGTATAAAAAAAAGGATACATTTCTATTACATAACACCGTATAAACTCCCTCCGCTTGTATGGGAGGCACTGTGGTCTAATGGTAGTGCTTCGGCTTGAGGATGTGAAGGTCCCGGGTTCGAGCCCTGGCCGAGCCATTGTGTTGTGTCCCTGGGAAAGACACTTTACTCCTGTTTTCCTACTCCTTCGGATGAGAGTATAAACCGAGGTCTAGTCTGTGTGTCGCATACATTCCATCATAACGGACTTTAAAGATCCTGACGCTCATGTCCTAGACGGGTGAGTGCCGGTAACAAGAACACACCCAGCATGCACTTGGTCCTTCTCCCCCATCCCTGGCTGCCCAGGATTGTGCTCAGTTGTCCGGGCGTCATACCAAGCGCCAAAGGCTGCGGGTGGGCGTCTCGGACGGTTTGAGTTAGATCCTGTATCGGCCAGCGCCTTGATCCTTAGGCTAAGGCGCCTTATAAATGACGAACATTATTATTATGCAACTTCTGACTAAGCGGTTTAGCGAAATTGCTGTATAAAAAGAATCTTTTAATCTGGTGTCGGTGAGTATTTATCTCCGCCAACCTTTCTACTTGCCTTCCTGTCCTGTTATAGCATAAACATGTACAACAGGGCTTGTAATTAACTCCAGAGTTCTCAGCGAAGAATGACCCTGTGTGTGACCTGTCTGCATGATGACAGACTACCAAAGTCCACAAGCGATAGTCATTGTGTACTCTGCGCAAGAAGAATGCGTGAACATCGCTGGTACGGTTAAACGTCCACAGCCGCCATAATAATGACAAAGAAAGAACAACTTTCTTTCCAACGATATATAATATGGAATGGTTACTATTATGGGTTCAGACTATGGCGGACTAAATTGGAAAACACCTAAAACATCAGCAACAATTACATCTGGAACCTTCTTACAACTTCTCCCCTGTTTCTCTTCCGATTTGTATGTCCCTATAAACTAATATTATATTTAATTTAAGCATCTACTGGTAGAGAATGAAACTAAGGCATAGGAAAATATCACACTTAAGATGGTAAAGAGAAGAATCTTTGGTATAGCGTCATTCAACACTCTGTTCTTATCATGTGTTAAAAAGGCAGGAAGTTGCGCAACACGCTATACCGGTCGGTCAGTTTGTGAGAAACAGAGGGACGATATCCGTTGAGGCTTGGCCTATAACAGTGCGGTGTCTTTATCAACGTGATATGCGTCGCGCTATTCTAAACGTCGCGCTCCCCTTCAAAGCTGCAACGTAGGCCTAAATCAAAAATATATTCTGATAGAGAATTTATTGCCAAGTCCAATAGTTATGTGCTTTAAGGGATCTAAACAGCATGTCTTAAGAAATTGCACACAGCTAGTTTAAACCTAACAGAGACAGAGTAAGGCCTACGTATCGTATGGTCAGAAATTCTTGTAGCCAGCACGGCTACTTTATTATTAAGGCGATCCCTGTTCCTCTTACCAAGGTAATTCGAATCCGGGTTAAGTCCTGCAGGTCAGCGGAGCATTGTACCCGCTGAATCAGTCCGCTAACCCTATAATAACTGTGTACAGAAAATGACATCGGGTGTATGTAGGCAATATTGTCATGATAAAAGTCCGCACTATATATGTATATACCTCGTTGCCCGTCGACATCACAGCGACGACGGGTTTGCGGTAGACGACCACGGAGGTGACCCCCACAGTGGCCAGCAGCCCCAACTCGGCTGGACCCAGTCGCTGGCCCTTCACCAGCACGTGCTGACCGCAAGCGATGTCACTGCCCACTGGTCTACAAAGCACACACACAAACACACACACACACACACACATTACTGACGCTGGGTGTGGTTGGGATAGACCTTTTGCCGTTATCGGGTTGATATTAAACTCATAGAAGCAGTCAGCCCGAAAGCAACGCTGACTCCAATGTGACAATCAAGAGGCGCCTACACACAGCCTATGCCTGCTAAATCTCTGGCACTGCGCTAGCATCAAAGTCGGCAGTTTAGCGTTAACTGGCCTATTACAAGTCGTCTACGGTAAGGGTAAGCCAGAAGACCCCATACCGCTGCCATGTCCCATGATAAGTTTAGTGTAGCTGAGCTCATGAGGCTACACGTTGTAGACCTATGTGCCTATGTAGCTGTTCTGACCACAACGTGCTCAATGTTCCACACGTCACTGATCCCTGGCCTGCAGACTTTTTAATTACTTCTGGTCATCATTTATAGATTCTTTCATACATCTCTCTCTCCCCCCCCCCCTCCTCCAACTCTCCTCTCTCTCTCTCCAAACTCATTCTTCTCTGTGCTCCTCTCCACTCCTTCTCACTCTCTTTTTTAATTCTTTCTTTGCATCTCTCTCCCTCTCCCTCCCTCTCCCTCTCTGTTTCTGTACCTAGCCTTCCTTTCTCTCTTTAACTCTCCTCCTCGCCCCTCCCCTCCCCTCTCCTCCCTCTCACTTGCCCTCTGTCTGTCTCTCTCAATATTTCATTTGCTCTCTTTCTCTCCCTCTCTCCTCTCTCTCTCTTCTCTCTCTCCCCCCCCCCCCTTTTCTCTCTCTCTCTCTCTCTCTCTCCCCCTTTTCTCTCTCCCCCCTTTCTCTCTCTCTCTCTCTCTCTCTCTCTCTCTCTCTCTCTCTCTCTCTCTCTCTCTCTCTCTCTCTCTCTCTCTCTCTCTCTTTTCTAGTGTCTCACCTGATGTCTTGGCCCGGTTTGGGAGGAATGAGGATGGAGATCTCCAATTCCTCTTTGCCGCTGTCATCCGCTTTCTCCAGCTTGGTGTCTTCCACTTGAACCACTGCATCAGCTCCCGGGGGTACCGGGGCCCCCGTGTTGATCCTCATGCAAAACCCAGCCCTAACCGCTCTATCTGGCTAAAAAAAAACAGAAAGAAAATACTCCATGATTTAAAAAAAAAGTTAGAACAAAAACAAAACATTTTGCAAGCCTTTTAATGATATTTTAATATTTATGTTTGAAATCGAGTGTTAGGGGCTGAATTGTTGATTCTCCTGCAGCAATACTCAACCATCACCGCTCTTTGGGAGTAACAAGCAGAAAGAAAGTGCTTCATTTTTTATGTATTAAAATTTTGTGTGTGTGTGTGTGTGTTTGTGCATGTTCTTTACTGAAACTGTTATATTGTAAGTTTAGGATCCAGGGGTAGGAGCTGAAGGGTAATTGGCATGCACTATACCCAGCCATAAAAGCCCGTTTTAACTGGAAGGTTGGTGGAGGTTCACGAACCTTGTTTTTTCGAGGTTCTCAGATCCCGAAACTAGGATCCTGAACCTTTTGGACAACCTCCACGGACGTCCCAATAAAGCCAGGCCTTAACTGTTAACCATAAAGGCAGTCTTGCGGGATCGACCTCGCTCTTTACAGGGCTAGAGTTGCAACCAGCGCAAACTACTGCTCTCCGTTTGCAGGACCAGAGTGGTGATGTGCCCAATTTCAGCTCTCGTCACTGATAACCTACCATTTGCTTTTTAAAAAAATGAAAGAAAAAGAAAGAACCAGATATCATATCACAACAAAGCAACTTTATTTTTTCCCCCTTTTTTTTAAAAAGAATATAGAGCGGCTCCAATGATTTCCACTTTCAATGCCATCAATTTGCCACTTTTGGTTAATCTGGTGAAATACGATTGGACATCAAGAAAAAAATGGAAAAAATAAAAGAAAGGAAAAAATAAAAGAAAGAAAAGAAGGAAGGAAGGAAGGAAGGAAGAAGAAGAAGATCAACAACAACAACAACAACAACAATTGCACCGATAACCCAAACCGTTAACTCTAACCTATCCTATCCTATCCTATCCTATCCTATCCTATCCTATCCTATCCGGTAACTCGGAGGTCCTTGGGGCACCATAGATGATCGTTTAACCAGCGTACTCCATCTTTTTCTGTCCTCAGCAACCCTGATTGTTTCGCTCAGTGTCAAACCAGTCCATTCTCGAATGTTGTCCTCCCATCTCTTTTTCAGTCTCCCTCGTCTCATACCTCCTTGCACTGTGCCTTGCAGGATGGTCTTTGAAAGGCCTGATGATCTGGTGACGTGGCCATACCATCGGAGTTTCCGTTTCTTCACCACTGTGAGCAGGTCATCGTGTTGTCCAATGGCTTGTTTGATGGTCTGTCGGGCTTTGTCGATGGTGATGTGCTGGGTATAGGAAATGCCCAGAAGTCTTCTGTAGCACCTCATCTTCATGCATTGCATTCTTCGTTGTAGATCTGCTGTGAGGGTCCATGTTTCGCAAGCGTATAGGAAGATGGAGATGACAAGGGAGCGCAGCAGTCTTACCTTGGAATGTAGACTGGTGGTCCAGTCTTTCCAAATGGGCTTCAACCTTGCCAAGGCAGCAGTTGTTTGTGCGATCCTGGAGAGAACTTCCTGTCGGGACCCATTGTCTGATACAATGGCTCCTATCTATTTGAAGCTATGCACTGTGCTGAGGGACTGGCCTTGGACTTTGATGTCCGTGTTGATGCCATTGGTGTTGTTGGTCATCAATTTGGTCTTCTCTGCACTTATTTCCATTCCATAGGCTCTGGAGGTGGTGTCAAGCCTCTATACCAGCTGTTCAAGTTCTTGTTCCTCTCCAGCCAATCCATCAATTTCATCCGCAAAACGAAGATTGGAGATTGCTCTACCCCATATGTTGACTGCACCTTCGTGATTTGCAAGTGCATCTGACATGATGCTCTCTAGGAAAATGTTGAAGAGTGTTGGAGAAAAAAAATTCTAAGTGGGACAACATTTACTATGAATGTTAAACAGATCTGTCGAGCGGGCGTGGTCATAGTGAGTCCTTGTGAAATAAAGTCCAAGGTTTTGGTATTTAACCACACAGGCAGTTGTGTTTTCCCGACTTCTTCTTCTTTTCTTTTCTTTCTGGCCACAATCACCTGACAAGGCGCTGTGGTATTTCCGTCTTTTTTTTTTTTTTGCATGTCATTTCTGTTCTTTTCCTTCAGTCCACCGTAACCTGATAGCTCGTTGTGTTTCCTGTCTTGGTCTTTTTCTTGTCTTGTCTTTCTGCCCACACTTACTTGATAAGTCGTCGTGTTTTCCCGTAGTTTGTTTGCTTGTCTTGTCTTTCTGCCCACACTTACTTGATAAGTCGTCGTGTTTTCCCGTAGTTTGTTTGCTTGTCTTGTCTTTCTGCCCACACTTACTTGATAAGTCGTCGTGTTTTTCCATAGTTTGTTTGCTTGTCTTGTCTTTCTGCCCACACTTACTTGATAAGTCGTCGTGTTTTTCCGTAGTTTGTTTGCTTGTCTTGTCTTTCTGCCCACACTTACTTGATAAGTCGTCGTGTTTTCCCGTAGTTTGTTTGCTTGTTTTTTCTTTCTGCCCACACTTACTTGATAAGTCGTCGTGTTTTTCCGTAGTTTGTTTGCTTGTCTTGTCTTTCTGCCCACACTTACTTGATAAGTCGTCGTGTTTTCCCGTAGTTTGTTTGCTTGTTTTTTCTTTCTGCCCACACTTACTTGATAAGTCGTCGTGTTTTCCCGTAGTTTGCTTGTCTTGTCTTTCTGCCCACACTTACTTGATAAGTCGTCGTGTTTTTCCGTAGTTTGTTTGCTTGTTTTGTCTTTCTGCCCACACTTACTTGATAAGTCGTCGTGTTTTTCCGTAGTTTGTTTGCTTGTTTTTTCTTTCTGCCCACACTTACTTGATAAGTCGTCGTGTTTTTCCGTAGTTTGTTTGCTTGTCTTGTCTTTCTGCCCACACTTACTTGATAAGTCGTCGTGTTTTTCCGTAGTTTGTTTGCTTGTCTTGTCTTTCTGCCCACACTTACTTGATAAGTCGTCGTGTTTTCCCGTAGTTTGTTTGCTTGTCTTGTCTTTCTGCCCACACTTACTTGATAAGTCGTCGTGTTTTCCCGTAGTTTGTTTGCTTGTCTTGTCTTTCTGCCCACACTTACTTGATAAGTCGTCGTGTTTTCCCCGTAGTTTGTTTGCTTGTCTTGTCTTTCTGCCCACACTTACTTGATAAGTCGTCGTGTTTTTCCCGTAGTTTGTTTGCTTGTCTTGTCTTTCTGCCCACACTTACTTGATAAGTCGTCGTGTTTTCCGTAGTTTGTTTGCTTGTCTTGTCTTTCTGCCCACACTTACTTGATAAGTCGTCGTGTTTTCCCGTAGTTTGTTTGCTTGTCTTGTCTTTCTGCCCACACTTACTTGATAAGTCGTCGTGTTTTCCCGTAGTTTGTTTGCTTGTCTTGTCTTTCTGCCCACACTTACTTGATAAGTCGTCGTGTTTTCCCGTAGTTTGTTTGCTTGTCTTGTCTTTCTGCCCACACTTACTTGATAAGTCGTCGTGTTTTTCCGTAGTTTGTTTGCTTGTCTTGTCTTTCTGCCCACACTTACTTGATAAGTCGTCGTGTTTTTCCGTAGTTTGTTTGCTTGTCTTGTCTTTCTGCCCACACTTACTTGATAAGTCGTCGTGTTTTTCCGTAGTTTGTTTGCTTGTCTTGTCTTTCTGCCCACACTTACTTGATAAGTCGTCGTGTTTTTCCGTAGTTTGTTTGCTTGTCTTGTCTTTCTGCCCACACTTACTTGATAAGTCGTCGTGTTTTTCCGTAGTTTGTTTGCTTGTCTTGTCTTTCTGCCCACACTTACTTGATAAGTCGTCGTGTTTTCCCGTAGTTTGTTTGCTTGTCTTGTCTTTCTGCCCACACTTACTTGATAAGTCGTCGTGTTTTTCCGTAGTTTGTTTGCTTGTCTTGTCTTTCTGCCCACACTTACTTGATAAGTCGTCGTGTTTTTCCGTAGTTTGTTTGCTTGTCTTGTCTTTCTGCCCACACTTACTTGATAAGTCGTCGTGTTTTTCCGTAGTTTGTTTGCTTGTCTTGTCTTTCTGCCCACACTTACTTGATAAGTCGTCGTGTTTTTCCGTAGTTTGTTTGCTTGTCTTGTCTTTCTGCCCACACTTACTTGATAAGTCGTCGTGTTTTTCCGTAGTTTGTTTGCTTGTCTTGTCTTTCTGCCCACACTTACTTGATAAGTCGTCGTGTTTTTCCGTAGTTTGTTTGCTTGTCTTGTCTTTCTGCCCACACTTACTTGATAAGTCGTCGTGTTTTTCCGTAGTTTGTTTGCTTGTCTTGTCTTTCTGCCCACACTTACTTGATAAGTCGTCGTGTTTTTCCGTAGTTTGTTTGCTTGTCTTGTCTTTCTGCCCACACTTACTTGATAAGTCGTCGTGTTTTTCCGTAGTTTGTTTGCTTGTCTTGTCTTTCTGCCCACACTTACTTGATAAGTCGTCGTGTTTTTCCGTAGTTTGTTTGCTTGTCTTGTCTTTCTGCCCACACTTACTTGATAAGTCGTCGTGTTTTTCCGTAGTTTGTTTGCTTGTCTTGTCTTTCTGGCCACACTTACTTGATAAGTCGTCGTGTTTTTCCGTAGTTTGTTTGCTTGTCTTGTCTTTCTGCCCACACTTACTTGATAAGTCGTCGTGTTTTTCCGTAGTTTGTTTGCTTGTCTTGTCTTTCTGCCCACACTTACTTGATAAGTCGTCGTGTTTTTCCGTAGTTTGTTTGCTTGTCTTGTCTTTCTGCCCACACTTACTTGATAAGTCGTCGTGTTTTTCCGTAGTTTGTTTGCTTGTCTTGTCTTTCTGCCCACACTTACTTGATAAGTCGTCGTGTTTTTCCGTAGTTTGTTTGCTTGTCTTGTCTTTCTGCCCACACTTACTTGATAAGTCGTCGTGTTTTTCCGTAGTTTGTTTGCTTGTCTTGTCTTTCTGCCCACACTTACTTGATAAGTCGTCGTGTTTTTCCGTAGTTTGTTTGCTTGTCTTGTCTTTCTGCCCACACTTACTTGATAAGTCGTCGTGTTTTTCCGTAGTTTGTTTGCTTGTCTTGTCTTTCTGCCCACACTTACTTGATAAGTCGTCGTGTTTTTCCGTAGTTTGTTTGCTTGTCTTGTCTTTCTGCCCACACTTACTTGATAAGTCGTCGTGTTTTTCCGTAGTTTGTTTGCTTGTCTTGTCTTTCTGCCCACACTTACTTGATAAGTCGTCGTGTTTTTCCGTAGTTTGTTTGCTTGTCTTGTCTTTCTGCCCACACTTACTTGATAAGTCGTCGTGTTTTTCCGTAGTTTGTTTGCTTGTCTTGTCTTTCTGCCCACACTTACTTGATAAGTCGTCGTGTTTTTCCGTAGTTTGTTTGCTTGTTTTGTCTTTCTGCCCACACTTACTTGATAAGTCGTCGTGTTTTTCCGTAGTTTGCTTGTCTTGTCTTTCTGCCCACACTTACTTGATAAGTCGTCGTGTTTTTCCGTAGTTTGTTTGCTTGTCTTGTCTTTCTGTCCACCATTACCTGGTAAGTCGTTATGTTTCCGGTCTTTTCGTTGCCATTTCATTTTTTCTGTTCTTTTCTTTTCACCCACAATTGCCTTGTGCTTTTATGTGTTTCTGTCTTCTTTACTTTTCCTTCTGCCCACAATTACCTGGTAAGTCGTTGTGTTTTCCTGTATTTTCTTTGGATTGTATTCTGTTATTTTTGCCCACGATTACCTGGTAAGTCGTTGTGTTTTCCTGTATTTTCTTTGGATTGTATTCTGTTATTTTTGCCCACGATTACCTCATAACTCGTTGTGTTTTTGTGTCTTTTTCTTTTCCGTTTCTTTTCTTTCTACCTATAATAATAGGCCGTGTCTTTCTGTCCTTTTCTTTCCTTTCTTTGGGCCCACAGATACCTCATAAGCCGTTGCGGTTTTCAATCTTCCCTTTGCATTTCACTTCTTTCTGGCCACAATTACCTGTATTACCATGTCCTTTTCTTTTCCTTGTGCCCACTATTACCTGATAAGTCGTTGTGTTTTTTTTTTAAATTTCTGTCTTTGTCTTTCTTTCTGACCACGTTTCAAACAGATTAATTTAAGCTAGCGAGCAACAGCACTGCCGCCTTGTAATCCTCGCTGTCTGCTAATGATTGTTTTCCTGCCATTCTTGGTCATGAGCTGTTCTCAGGATTTCCGCTAGTGTAATACCCCCCGGACTTTTTTTTCACAGTTAATCAATCTGCTGAAATCTTGATTTGATTTGGGAAAAGAGAGGTGAGGGTGGTGGAGAAAAAGAGTGTGGAGAGAGAGAGAGAGAGAGAGAGAGAGAGAGAGAAATAGGAGGTGGGCGTGTGTGTAGGTATTATTCGGAGAAAACTTGGATCCTTTTCTTCTGATTGGAGGGAGCGAGAGTGAACGAGACAGAAAGACAGAGGTGGCGGGTCGCGTGTGTGTGTGTGCGTGTATGGGGGTGGGTGGAGTGGAGGGTGTTAAAGTTAATGTTTCGACAGCCAATCACATCGCGTCCGACAAGACGACTACTACTACTGCTGCTACTACTACTACTGCTGCTGCTACTGCTACTACTACTACTACTACTACTACAGGATGCAATACACGCGCTATATAATTATTCAAGCCTAAAACGCGGCGATCTAATACGATCGCTATTACACAAGTTAGACAGACGGTCAACTCTCTCATTTAAAATAATGTCAAGTAATTGAATGCATAATTATGTGTGAAGGTCGTCGAACAAAAACTGACAATCATAATTCGCAGTGGAAAACAACGATTTAAACATCCTACGACCCTCCTCCGGTCCCAAATTTTATGCAATTTCAATTTCTTGGAAAATGAAAGCAAGCATGCGCCTCGGAGTCGTGGGGTTCTGTGGTGGCTTTGAAATCAACAGGATTTCATAATATCCGCCCTCATCTTAGAAAAGTCAACCTTGATCCAGACAACCTTATGACCAACCGTCCTGTCTCTAACTTTCCTCGTGTTACGTTCATTGACACTAAGCACAACCTTATGACCAACCGTCCTGTCTCTAACTTTTCTCATGTTACGTTTATTGACACTAAGCACAACCTTATGACCAACCGTCCTGTCTCTAACTGTCCTCATGTTACGTTCATGGACATTAAGCACAAACTGCCCTTCATCCTTACTGACTTACTGTAGGTCATAGCACCATCCTTCTCTCACCTACGGTGAAGAACCTGGTTGTTGTACAGATTCATCCTTACTGACGCAATAGCTCTAGGTCATAACACCATCCTTCTATCGCCTACAGTGAACAACCTGGTTGTTGTACAGATTTCATCCTTACTGACGCAATAGCTGTAGGTCATAACACCATCCTTCTCTCACCTACAGTGAACAACCTGGTTGTTGTACAGATTTCATCCTTACTGACGCAATAGCTGTAGGTCATAACACCATCCTTCTATCACCTACAGTGAACAACCTGGTTGTTGTACAGATTTCATCCTTACTGACGCAATAGCTGTAGGTCATAACACCATCCTTCTCTCACCTACGGTGAAGAACCTGGTTGTTGTACAGATTTCATCCTTACTGACGCAATAGCTGTAGGTCATAACACCATCCTTCTATCACCTACAGTGAACAACCTGGTTGTTGTACAGATTTCATCCTTACTGACGCAATAGCTCTAGGTCATAACACCATCCTTCTATCACCTACGGTGAAGAACCTGGTTGTTGTACAGATTTCATCCTTACTGACACAATAGCTCTAGGTCATAACACCATCCTTCTATCACCTACGGTGAAGAACCTGGTTGTTGTACAGATTTCATCCTTACTGACGCAATAGCTGTAGGTCACAACACCATCCTTCTCTCACCTACGGTGAAGAACCTGGTTGTTGTACAGATTTCATCCGCAAAACATGTCAAGCCTGCCACTTACTAACTCAGCCGCATTGGACTTATCCACAAATACTTCACAATTGACGCAACGTCTAAACTTGGGACTTCTGTTATTCTCTGTGGACTTGACTATTGCAACTCTCTCTCTCTTTTCTGATCTTCCTGCTTGTTCCATCCATCCTCTGCAAAGTGTGCAAAACGCAGCCTCTCATCTCATTCTCAAAAAGTAACTAGAAGATCTTAAGGACCTTGCAATATTTAACATCAAAATGAATGCCCGGAAAAAAAATTAACAAAATGAAACGATGGCATTAAAAATGCAAAGTAATGACGATCTTGAGCTTACCACGCGCTTGACCTTGACCTCCGGCTCCAAATACACTTATGCACGATCAAATAAACTACAGCAAATGCTGTATTACGCCACAAAAAACCCGTGACCTTGGGATGACCTTGACAATCAGTGGCCTTGACCTTGGGATGACTTTGACCTTTACGTGACCTCATGCATATGTATGATTAAATAACTCAATGTTGTTGCATACTATGGGTTAAATAAACAGCCCTTCAACTGTACGATTACCTATTTTGTTTAATGTTTTTGCAAAGCCTAAACTGGCCTTGACCTTCAAAAACGGAAAGTATATGAAAGATTAATTTATCACCTCTAAATACAAAATGTTGGGACTTTATATCTCTCATAGTTTAGGGTCAAGGTCGCTTCAAAGTACCAATACGAACCGACTTTGGACAGCTCCAGTGACCTTCATCTTGGAGTGAGGTGACCAAATTTACAAAATTATGTGTGTCTCATTGATATTTATCATGCATCAAAGAATCATGAGCTCAATATTAATAACTTAGAATTAAAAGTGAAATTACTTTAAACATTTTCATGTTTAGACTAATATTTGTTGACCCTGTGACCTTGACCTTGAAGTGAAGTCATTCACTCACTCATTTATGGGGTCTCATGTATATACACCATCTTACCAAGTTTGGTGGTGATAGCTGAATTAGGTCCTGGGATATTAACCCACTTGCAAGTTTTGCATAGATGACTGCTATGCATGCGAGACAAACATTTTATCACAGTACTCCACTTCTGCGCTCACTTCACTGGCTTCCCGTGCCGCAAAGAACTCTTTACAAAAACTGCCTTTTCTGTTACAAGTGTCTCCATGGCTCCGCTCCTTCATACCTTGCCAATGATGTCCCACGCTATACATCCTCTCGCAACTTGAACTTTTCATCCGACACAATCATTCTCAGGATACATGTACTTTGCCACAAACTGTCTTCTGTTGGTTCCAGATCTTTTTCTGTCTTTAGGAACTGCCTGGAATTCATTAGCACTTTCTCTACGCAGCATACTAAATATCAACACCTTCCAAGCAAACCTCAAAGCTAATTTCTTCTCTAAAGTCTTCTCCTGATCTGTTCTATCTTCAAGCTGCTCCTTCCATGTTGCCTGACCCATTTTGTTTGTGTGTGTGTGTGTGTGTGTGTGTGTGCATGCGTGTGTGTGTGCGTACGTGCGTGTTTGTGTGTACGTGTGTGGAGTAACTTTGTCTATTCTGCCCCTCCCCAAACCCGTATCGCCCCTAAACTCTCCTAAGTATTGTACTCATGTCTAATGATACCCCAATTGGGGTACCGTGGTTTTTTTGTATAAATAGTATTTCCACTTTGTGGAAATTTAGTGCTTTAAATAACCAGTGTTTCTGTCATTCTCATGTATACTTTCTCGTTCTTAACCTGTTATATCAATCTACTATCTTCTATCTTAGCGAGCGTTGTGGCCGAGTGGTCTAAGGCGGGACTAACTTGCCTTGACCACAGGCTAGAAAACCAATGGTGCCTGACAGGTATGGGATCGATTCAGCTTCTGGGCGTTATGTTTCTCCGACTATTAATTACTTTCGACTCGGGCAACGTCTCGGGGGTTTTCTCCGGGTGCTCCGGTTTGCCCCCCCACCCCCCCACCCCGCAACATTTCAAAAACACAAGTAATATTGGGTATGTTGGGTTTGGGCGCGCCACAGGCTGCGACCACGCCCTCCTCAGGGGAGGCGGCCTAGAACTTCCAGATTAAAAGAGATAATAAAGTGTCAAAAATCACAACAACAACAACAATAACAACAACAAATATATCAAAATCTACTTCGCTAGACCAGTCACCTACATTTTTTTGGTTGAAAACTATCACTAAACTTCTCGAACAGAACAGAACAGGAAGGAAAATAAAATGAGAGTGCGTTACTTCTTTTTATTTTATGTTTTATTTCCTGTTTTCTTTCTCTCCCTCCTTCCCCCCTCCCCCACCTCCTCATCTCCATTCCCATGGAAATGATAAGACCATTACGGTGAATCATTTATTGTGAACGGTGATAGATTGAGAGGGGCAGGGCAATAAAACGAAGCAAGTGAATGCTAAGGGATGAAGTGGGCTTTAGCGCCAGAGCTGGTCGTGAAGGTTAAAAGGCGCCCAGCTCATGAATCAAGCGCAGCAACCCAAAACGCTCCAACAGTGTTCAAGACTTTACTCATCGTCATCCCGTCGGAGCTCTGTCTGTTCTGCCTTTTTCAACTGCTGGCGAAAAAGGGTTTCAATTTTCTCTTTCTTACTGACACTGTTATATGTCTGTCTGTCTGTCTGTCTGTCTGTCTGTCTCTCTTTCTCTCTCTCTCTCTCTCTCTCTCTGTCCAGTTCAGATCCAGATAGATTAACTGGTCTAAAAATGCACTGGCAGGCTGTTGCGGCTAATGGTTCATTTTGAGTGGGAAAAACAATTGTGTTGCGTTGTGAACGCGTGAGTGCAAGCTGACCAGCCATTGACCTAACCTACCACACATTTCACAACTGTCATCTCACTCTTTCTCTCCTCCCTCCCTCTCTCTCTCTCTCTCTCTCTCCTCCATCTCTCTCTCTTTCTCAACACACGCACACACTCAAATACATATCACACATATTTAAACAAACAAGCCCCGATCTTATGCAATCTTATGCATCAATTATGTGTAGATATGCGTATGTCCCCCCCCCCCCCTCATTTCCCACACACATATTTACACAAACACACAAGCATGATCTTATGCAATCTTATGCATCAATTATGTGTAGATATGCGTGCGCGCCAACAACACACACTTTCTCTCTCTCTCTCTCTCTCTCTCTCTCTCTCTCTCTCCACACGCATATACGCACATACACACACATACAGTAAATATACAGAAACACACACACATATTTAGGCAAACAGGCCCTGATCTAATATAATCTTATGCAACAATTATATGTAGATATGCGTGTGTGCGTGCGTGTGTGCCCACATTTTGATAATTTATTCATAATTTTCCACACAGCATTATTATTATACAAAGCACCGTCTTCTGATTATAATGAGATACAACCTCGAAACCAACAGGCGCATGAAGAAAATGAACTCACGACCACGCGCCCAAACCACACACAACAATCACACTGGCATAATGGACACGCAGTAAACCATTTTCTTGTTCTTGGATATGAAATATGGACAAATGGATGATTTACTGAACAGTATGGACAGTTCGGTAGCAATCTATTCCATTACAACAAAATTAAATTGTTCTTATTTTACTTAATGACTTTCTCTCGCCTCCTCCTCCTTCACACACACCCTCACACACACACACAACCACACACACACACACACACACACCAACGCACCCAACCCACACACAAGGCTATTGTACCTTGTTGCAGCTTGATGGCTTTCGAAAACAAACAAATGGACAAGCAATGCAAAAGTATTTCCAGCACAAACACAAAGACGAAAAATACTCGTTTTCAAAAGCGTTCATTTTCTGATGTTGTGACTCCACGTAATCCCTAAGGAAGCAAAAAGGAAAACATCGAATGATCGGCCACTACGTGCAAGCAAGCAACACAAATGACCAAAATCGGCTCAGTGAATGTATAGATACAGCGCTAAACGTCTTTAGAAAATGGTGATGCGCACATTCCAATGATCACCTAACATGCTTCCTATCCTATCCTATCCCATAACTCGGAGGTCGTAGGGGCACCACAGAGGATCGTTTACCCTGATTGTTTCGCTCAGTGTCAAACCAGTCCATTGTGGAATGTTGTCCTCCCACATGCTTAGCAGTAGTTCATGAAACGAGTTGTCCCACCGCCGTAGCTCAAGTGGTAGAGCGTTCGCCTGGCACACCAATGACCCAGGTTCGAATCCCGTGGTGGGCGATATAAAATGTGGCCATTTTCACTGTCCATCTTAGCAGTGTGATTGTTCTGGTAGTTCAGTGTTGATCCAGGTCCCTACCCCTCTTTCCCTGGGATGGTTATCCCCGTCTGCCATATCGCTAATGGGGGGTGTAGACGTTAAACCTCAATGTTCATTGTTCAATCAAAAAGAGTCCGCAAAAGTAAAAATAGTGAAGTTTGGTTTAGTTATTCTTGGTTTAGTAGAGTCTCCTCTCTGAAAATCCTTACCGGGAAGAGAGGGGACTATAAACTGATTTTAAAAAAAAAAGTTATTCTTGAGATAAAGAAAAAAAATGAATGTTTCTCAACAACAACAACAACAACAACAACAACAACAACAACAACAACAATAACAACAACAATAACAACAACAAAGATTAAACTGGGAGCGACGGACAACCGTTTGAGGTATACCGAAACTCAACAAATTTTGGGCGGGGGTAATAATACTAGCTCTGTCGTTACGTAAATCGCACAAATATATCAGGATTCTGTGTCTATAGAAAAAGTCCATAAGTGAAAAGCGGCGTCAACAATGTACGTCTCTGCGCCCAGTTATTTCAAGTAGGCTTTTAACTCCCGATACAACGTTTAGCGAACTACCTGTATTGAGAACAGATTTAGTGTGCCGCCTTTTATCTCCCGTGTTCATTGCTTCATATTATCTCCCCTTCTAATATTATAGCGCTTTTCAATCAGTCCTCGCGCACCCTACGTTTATCTTTGAAGATATCACGTGTCTATTACGCTTATAACATTGCCTATTCTACGCCTATTCGGATGAGAGTATAAACCAAGGTCTAGTGTGAGCACGAACGCATTCCATCGCGCGGACTTTGAAGATCCTGATGCTCATGTCCTAGAGCGGTGAGTGCCGGCGACACAAAGGTACCCAGCAAGCACTAGGTTCAGTCTCCCCAATCCTCCGGTCGCCCAGGATTGTGCTCAGTTGTTCGGGCGTCAGAGAATGCGTCCAAATTCTGCAAGTGGGCGCCACGGGCGGCTTGAGTTAGATCCTGCATCGGTCAGTGCCTTGAGCAGCTCTTGAGCTGGAAAGGCGCTATACAAGATCGATAAAATAACATTAATTTTCTTTATAATTAGCTGCGCGCGTGTTTATTGTGCATGCTCATTTGGGGGAAGAAGGGGGGGGGGAGTGATGTTTGTGTGTGTGTGTGTGTGTGTGTGATAGAGAGAGAGATCATTTGTGTGTGTGTTTATATGAAAAGAGCGGTGGGGAAATATGCAGTGTGTATTTGTGTACGAGAGAGAGAGAGAGAGAGAGAGAGTATTTTTGTGTGTGTTTATATAAAAAGAGCGGTAGGGAGATTAGATATGCAGAGTGTGTATTTGTGTATGAGAGAGAGAGAGAGCGAGAGAGAGAGAGAGAGAAAGAGAGAGAGAGAGAGAGAGAGAGAGAAAGAGAGAGAGAGAGAGAGAGAGTTTTGATCGTTTGATTATACTGATGGGGACGGTAGCAGTGGGACTAGGTCCGTTATTTACAGCGGTCGCAGGGGGACCTTAGTACAATCACTCAACACAGAAGTAACAATAAGTGTCTGTCGGACCAAACTCCCCAAAGGCAGACTTTAATAACAATTCGTCGTTTCACATAGGCCATAGAAGTTTGTCTGGGGATTGCAATGGGGTGGGGTGGGGGTGGGGGCGGAAACAGACCTAGACTAAGTATGTGATAGACGTTCGTCTGGGGGAAAAATAGAGACCTTAGCTCTCCAATTTGAGTATCTGTTTTAGAAGAGAATTGTTCATTGTCGTTGCTTCTACACCTACCTTATGAAATCTCCTATCGGAATAGCAAGGTAACCTGGTCATTAGTCTCTATCCCTCTTTAACCACAAGGGCAAAGCCCATACAACCCACCATGAAAAGAAATAAAGGAATAAAAGAATAAAAACAGCCGCGGCAATCACCCAAAGCACAGTCCATCACCGCACACCCAAATTGTGCACAATACTCCACAATCCAAATCAACCAAATGGTGTACAATACCGTACAACCCAAATTGTGTACAGTACCATACAACCAGACCAACCAAATTATGCACAATATCGTACAACTAAATCAACCGTGCACAAGATCGTTTACTCAAAAATCAACAGAATTGGGCACAATACTTTATACTCTCAAATCAACCACATTGTGCACAACAATACCGAATACGCAATGTGCAAAAACAACTGCCATCACAAATTTGTGGACGCATAAATAATGAAAAGGCGCTCTGTGGAGTCAGAGCATGCAGCGGGGGGTGAGCAATGTCGACCGCCATCGGGGGTATCACCATCGCGGCCCTAGGCGGAACGCAATCACACGCCCCACAAGTTTTAATAACGCACACCCGAAATTCGCACACCCCAAATCACCCAAACTTTTACACACAGTCCAGCCCCACCCAAAGTGCGCACACAGCTTTTAGTTGTAGGTTGCTGTATATATCAATCCCCAGCCCGAACCGCATCGACCCGAACAGCCGCCTCCTCCACACTGATAGGAAAAAGAGTACCCGGTGTCGCCTGAGCATGGAGCCCAGATGGGCGATGTCGACGGAGTATCGCCGTCGCGGCATGCCCGTATCCTTAATCTCCAGCATGGCGACGGACGTGTCCTGTTATGCATACACAGGGCTCCAACGTCATTATGACAAATCATACAAACTGTATACTTTGTATTTCACACCGTCCACCACGTGTTAGTGTACAACCAGGACAATTATTACACTTTCCTCCACACAAGTGTCCCCATAGTACCATCATTATCATTTTGATCATCATCATCATCATTATCATCATCATGGTTGTCGTCGTCGTCGTTGGGGTCATCATCACCCTCATCTTCGTGGTTTTCGCAGTTCGTCATCATAATCATATAATCATGGTGCGTCAGTCGGAGGGAAGGGAATGGGGGAGGGAGAGAGTGAGAGAGAGAAAAAGAGGGAGAGAGAAAAAAGAGAGAGAAAGAGAGAGAGGAGGGAGAGGGAGAGAACGAACGAAAGAAAGAAAAAAAAAGAAAGAAAGAGCAAGAGAGGAGAGAGAGAGAGAGAGAGAGAGAGAGAGAGAGAGAGAGAGAGAGAGAGAGAACGAATGAAAGAAAGAAAGAGTGAGAGGGAGAGAACGAAAGAAATAAAGATAGAAAGAACCATAAACAGAAACAAAGAAACAATGAGATCAAGAGAGGGGGGAGGAGAGAGAGATAGAGAACGAACGAACGAACGAACGAACGAAAGAAAGAAAGAAAGAAAGAAAGAAATAGAGGGAGCGAGAGGGAGCGAGAGAACGAACGAAAGAAAGAAAGAGAGAAAGAAAGAAAGAAAGAAAGAAAGAAAGAAAGAAAGAAAGAAAGAAAGAAAGAAAGAAAGAAAGAGACAGAGAAACAGAGAGAGAGAGAGAGAGAGATAAAGAGAGAGAGAGAGAGAGAGAGAGAGAGAGAGAGACAGAGAGAGACAGAGAGAGAGAAGAAAGAAAGAGACAGAGACGGACAGACAGGTATACATAGAGAGAGTGACAGAACAGAGAGAAAGACAGAGAGAGCGAGAGGAGGAGGAGTGGAAAGGGGTGGGAGGAATACAAAATGGCTCCATCCCGTGACCTTGACCTTTGCCGAAGAGCAAATATGAAAGCTCGGGAGGCAGCAGGCCACTATCTTGGGTAATGCTCCTAATAAGTTTGGTCAAATTGCATTCAGTGGTTCTTCAGATATACATGTATGGCTTCCGACGGTCCGACAGACAGACTGCCAGATGGACCGACTAATGGACAGACCCATTTTTGCTCCTTCTCTTTATCGGTTTCTCGAAATATTTCCACAGAAGTTTGGAAATAAGAAACCCCGGCGAAGCAGTCTTGCACTCGATCAATCACACTTCTTAGCTGAGACTGGACGAGACTACTACTACTACTACTACTACTACTACTACTAATGAAGACGATAAGGATGATGATGGTAATAATAATAATAATAATAATAATAATAATAATAATAATAATAATAATAATAATAATAATAATAATAATGACAATGTTGATAATTATGATGATGATGATGATAATAATAATGACAATGTCGCTAATAATGATGATGATGATGATGATGATGATAATAATAATAATAATAATAATAATAATAATAATAATAATAATAATAATAATAATAATAATAATAACATTAATATTAATTTATTTTTAAAGCGCAAAGTCACACTTAAAGCTTGCTGTAAGCGCTCACACGCATACCCACACACATACCCTCCTCGCTAGGATAAATATTTAACAATATAATACTACATTACATTCATCTCTCCTCTGGCGAAAGTACAGGCGCCCATATCTGGACACGCGAGCCTCTATAAATTATACCGCGTCTTTCTCTCTTATTAAATATATCAAGATCTCAAACTCATGTCAGCGAAAATCGCGGTCCATCGCACTTTTTCAAACTTTTTGAACGGACTAGAAGGTTTCTCCCGAAAGAAGGCTTATTCAATCGATTCGACAGTGATTCATGCAAACCATCCAAAGTATCATATACATGCGCAGTCTATTTTCCAACCCGTTCAAGTTCTGTTTTTATGTTGTAGTTTTTTAATTTATTTATATTTATTTTTATAATGATTACTTGGAAGTTGGCTTTGCCAAGTGTGAGCATGCTGCAATTACAACTTCCGTCGGTAGTAACTGTCACAAGAGCCACTTTTGAGATTTTGCTTGTTTAGTCAATTAGACTTAGAAGGTTACTGTTAGTCTCTAGCAGACGACAGAAGTGATCATGCGCAACACAGTTGTAGCCTGACGCCCGCATAGCAGTGACATCATCGCAGCTGACGGTAGAAGGCTTTGAATTTTACAACCACTCAGATTTCTTCAGCCTATCAGAACACAGCAC
>CM072513.1:96495246-96502746 GCA_036898135.1 Oncomelania hupensis | reverse complement strand
AGCAGTCTCACAAGTTTTTTGACTAGATTCACTACGTTAACGTGCACCCTCCACCTCCATATATGAAAGGTGTTCTGTGGATGCATATATATCTTTGTAATAAAACATGGTTTTAAGAGTAGAATAAGAACATTGAAAAGAAATTTTATTTTCTTAAATTTTAGACACACAAAAACAATAAAAAGTTTAGACTGTCCCTTGACAGACCACAAAACTGTCAGAGTTTCTGGATTTAACCTTAGTAATTATCGAATCCTCACCTAAACTGCAAGCGTACAGCACAGGAATATCGCAAAAATGGACAGAATTGAGCCGATTCAACCGTGAAAACTTCGGCTCGGCGAGCCGACATGACGGACAGTTTATCGGCTTTTTAATAAACCTTTCGGCTAAAAGCCGAAGATCCGACCCAAACGACATCCCTGTTACTTTTAAAAGATGTAATATTTTGTTTGTTGAAAGCTTTTTTTTTTCAGAAGGGCAACCCTGAATAATAATAATAATGTTCGTCATTTGTAAGGCGCTTTAGCCTAAGGATCAAGGCGCTGGCCGATACAGGATCTAACTCAAACCGCCCGAGACGCCCACCCGCAGCCTTTGGGCGCATGGTCTGACGCCCGGACAACTGAGCACAATCCTGGGCAGCCAGGGATGGGGGAGAAGGACCAAGCGCATGCTGGGTGTGTTCTTGTTACCGGCACTCACCCGCTAGGACATGAGCGTCAGGATCTTTAAAGTCCGTTATGATGGAATGTATGCGACACACAGACTACCTCGGTTTATACTCTCATCCGAAGGAGTAGGAAAACAGGAGTAAAGTGTCCTTCCCAGGGACACAACACAATTGCCCGGCCAGGCCTCGAACCCGGGACCTTCAGATCCGCAAGCCGAAGCACTACCATTAGACCACAGTGCCTCCCTATGATGACATGCTTACAGTGGTGAAGAAACGGAAACTCCGATGGTATGGCTACGTCACCAGAACATCAGGTCTTGTAAAGACCATCCTGCAAGGCACGGTGCAAGGAGGCAGAAGAAGAAAAAGACAGAAAAAGATGTGGGAGGACAACATTCAAGAATGGAATGGCTGGACACTGAGCGAAACCATGAGGGTTGTGTCTGAGTAATTAATCATTGCTTACAGGGTCCAGCGGACTGCAAAGAGCCGAATCAGGACCACAAAATCAAGACCACATTTTGGCTGAAAGAGGACTCACCCCTGATCCGCATCAAAGATCTGCTGAAACAACCCTTGTGGTAACACTGAAGGCACTCCACCAGCCGGTTACTGTACAATAAAGGCATCCCACGCAGGGGACGCTGAGGCTATACTCTAATTTATCGAAAACGAAATAGAATGCAAACATCATTATAAAATATCAACAAAAAACATACATATAAAATGCCTACATTGCTAAATAATAATATCATAGAAAGTCCTAGTGGCCATTTGGCAGAAAGCGTTCAATATTCCCAAGCTGATACAACAGACCTCACACACAAATGAGGAGTTTTGTTCCGGTAGTTTTCAAGAAAAACGTTAGGTGACTGGTCTAGCGAAGAAGAAGATAGTATAGTAGATTGATAGAACAGAGTAGGAATGAGAAAGAACAAATGAGAAAGACGGCGACAGTGGGAATTTAAAGCACTAAATTTCCACAAAGTGGGGATACTATTTATACTGAAACCCCCGGCATCCCCACGGAGTGGGGGAAGGGGGGTGGGGGGATTTCTGAGGACAGAGACAGATGGAGTACGCTGGTTACACGATCATCTGTGGTCCCCACAACGACCTTCGAGTTACGGGATAGGGTAGGATAGGATAGGATAGGAACGCTGAATGAGTAACAGTCCCCCTTTTACGTTAAAATCCGTTTGTTAGGCTCCATTGAAATCTTCCTATATCCTCAAACTGGATATCAATTGGTGTGGTATTCGCCTGCTGTTACCGGTGGTTTCCGTCAGCGAGTATCTTTCCAGAGAGCGAGTGGCTGATTAGGGGGGATAATAACCAGCCTAGCGGCGTCCTTTTCCTTGTTGCGATTATGCCCCTTAATTAATGAATTGCATCATGTTAGCCTGACAGCGGCGGACAGGGGGGGGGGGGGGGGGAGGGAGAGAGAGAGAGAGAGAGAGAGAGAGAGAGAGAAACTTTATAACCTTTTTAAAAAAATATTTTTTATTAGGATAAAGATTTTAGACTAATTGCAAAGTCTAATCTTCCAATCTGTCCCTTAAACAAATTATCATAATGCAGAACCTTTAATATTATTAATTTGGAAATCATACAACACATACACACGCACGCTCCCACAAAAGAGAGAGAGAGAGAGAGAGAGAGAGAGAGTGAGAGAGAGAGACGTTAAAAAAATTAATTACGGATAAACATTAGGTACAGTGCAAGGAGGTAGAAGAAGAAGGAGACCGAAAAAGAGGTGAGAGCACAACATTCGAGAATGGACTGGCTTGACACTGAGCGAATCCATCAAGGTTGCTGAGGACAAAGAAAGATGGCGTACGCTGGTTAAACGATCATCTGTGGTGCCCCTACGACCTCCGAGTTAGGGGATAGGAAAAGATAGGATAGGATAAAGCTTTTAGATTAATTAATAAGTCTAATCTTTCAATCTGTCCTTAACAAGTTAACATAATAAAGAACCTTTAACATTAACTTGGAAATGACATTACACACACACACACACACACACACGCACACACACACACACACCCCACACACACCCACACACACACATACACACGCCCACACCCTGTTACGTTGAAACGCGTACGAAAGTATGTCGGAAACGCGCACGATAGATCTAATCGTTTCGTTTTGCGAAGTATTCAATAATGGAGTTTATTTACCTTTGATTTGAGTTTGCATTGTTGTTAGGAGAGGCTTTGTATAACGTTGATGATTTGCGTTAGTCGATATTACTGGAGAATTTTCTGGATCTGCGTGTTTGCTCTCGATAGAAATTTCCCGATACATGTCGAAGCAAGAGGACGTTCCGGAAGGAGAAATAATAATGTATGACGTAAGTCAGTGATGACGATCTTTTATTCGATTGGTGGTAGTGCGTCATTTCTACCGGGTTCGAAATTGTTCGGGAAGAGAGAGAGGTTATAAAATTGTGTGCCGCACTGTTGTTGAGTAGAGATAGTTATTGTTGTTGATAGTAAGTTGGAAAGTAAACTTGAGAGTGGAAAGGCGATTGAGCGATTGTATGCAGTTGTTGATGTATGCTGAATAAAAGTGGAAAACTTCATACGTCGACTTTGTGACTTGTATGCTGCTTGAGCAGGCTGCGTGGATAAACGAATCTGAGTTACACCCTATCAGGAATTCAGCATTGGGGCTGAATCAGATACTTATAGAAAACACCAACATCGAATTGAGTGTAACACACCCACAAGCACCCACACACACCTCTCTCCTCATGAGTCTGCAGCTTTTGTACATGTCTTTGGTTGATGAGATCTGGGTCACGTAAGTTGTTGTGTTGATATGAGCCCTTGACGATAGAAGAATACAGGAGACGACTTATTTCCGTTTGTATGGGATCTCAACTTCGTCCACAAGCGGGTGGAGACTGAAAGATGATTGTAGAATTATTGCTGGGTGCTTTTTAAGTACATCTGCTGATGAGGACGATTGGAAATCTGATTCTTGGATGGCACAACATCAGCGGTTTTGGAGTTGGACCTTTTGATATTGATAGCCAGGCCACTGATACCTCGAGTGTTGGGGTGAATCTGGTCCCTGTTCACCTTGCCAGAGGAGGTACAGAACGAAAAGTCATTGTCCACGACGTCACTTCCATCAAGTTCTGCACATACGTTCCGCATGCAGTAGTTTGATTCATCGATGCAATCGTTGATGTGGGCATAGCCGTTACGCAGTGGGAGGATAGTAGACAGAAGTATTCTTGCCTTTGAGAAGTGCCTCCGACACTGAGACATTAACATTCCCAGGTTGTGTTGCCCAAAACATGGCCATGTTTGCAGTCGTTGATGCCAACATGCAACACAAGGGTAGTGAGGTCATTGTTGGCATCGGTTCCTTTTAACATGCCCATAAGTGTTGACCTATCTAGGCCGGACAGAGAACTTGCGTTGATTCATTCTCCACGAACATTTTGTTTTCATGTAATCTAACAACAACAGAATCACCCAGGACAAGTGTTTAAACATCTGATCGGAGTTCTGTTATTTGTGGTCAGCCTCCAGTAGATATTCCACTGTAACTATACCATGTGTTGCAAGCATTAAATGGGCTAGGCCCATGGCTGGGTTTAAGATTTGCTGATTCGTTCATTGCAGGAGTGTTGCTGATCTTCACAGAAATTGGATCACATTCGGCAATGCCGTCTGACAAAATCTCGCTGTTTTTTTTTCTTTGGACTTAACCTGAGGCTGGACAGCTTGTAACATAAAGCTTCGTTTGGGGTTTTGGCGTGAGTCGCAAGACTGACAGAAAGAGTTTAGTTGTGAAATCTGAGGGATGCACTTTTTGTCCACGCGCAATGAACGGTTGTCAGCAAGTACAGGCTGACATGAAGTGATGGAATTATTAGTGATCAACGTTTGTCAGCAAGTACATACAGGCTGACATGAAGTGATGGAATTATTAGTGATCAACGGTTGTCAGCAAGTACAGGCTGACATGAAGTGATGGAATTATTAGTGATCAACGGTTGTCAGCAAGTACAGGCTGACATGAAGTGATGGAATTATTAGTGATCAACGGTTGTCAGCAAGTACAGGCTGACATGAAGTGATGGAATTATTAGTGATCAACGGTTGTCAGCAAGTACAGGCTGACATGAAGTGATGGAATTATTAGTGATCAACGGTTGTCAGCAAGTACAGGCTGACATGAAGTGAAGGAATTATTAGTGATCAACGGTTGTCAGCAAGTACAGGCTGACATGAAGTGATGGAATTATTAGTGATCAACGGTTGTCAGCAAGTACAGGCTGACATGAAGTGATGGAATTATTAGTGATCAACGGTTGTCAGCAAGTACAGGCTGACATGAAGTGATGGAATTATTAGTGATCAACGGTTGTCAGCAAGTACAGGCTGACATGAAGTGATGGAATTATTAGTGATCAACGGTTGTCAGCAAGTACAGGCTGACATGAAGTGATGGAATTATTAGTGATCAACGGTTGTCAGCAAGTACAGGCTGACATGAAGTGATGGAATTATTAGTGATCAACGGTTGTCAGCAAGTACAGGCTGACATGAAGTGATGGAATTATTAGTGATCAACGGTTGTCAGCAAGTACAGGCTGACATGAAGTGATGGAATTATTAGTGATCAGGGTTCTCAGATCATCTAATTCAATTTTGGAGTTGTTTCTCGCAGCACTCATCTGGGGACTGATATTCCATCTCTAAGATTTCCAATCACTCGCTGGAATTCCTCTACTGGAGGATATTGTTCATATGCTTGTACTCCCACCTCCGCTGTGGTGTTGGCGATTGAAGTAAGTGATGTAGCTGAATTGATAGCATCCTCCGAGTTTTGAATGAGAGGGCTAGAGAGTGCAACTTCTTCCATTGGCTTTAGTGTATTTTCAGTTAGGGGACTGTCAGTGGATTTTTTCACGGACGTCATCGCCTCATTATTCGGCATTTGAATAATAATATATGCAATCAGCTGTGGCATTATGACTGCAGTCATCTGATAGTTTGAGAGGGCTGGCAATGGTACCAGATGGTGCGAGAGAAGAGCTGATGATCATATCAGAAGGCGAGGAAGAAGTGGCATTCATATAAGTTGGTGTTTGGATAACTGTAGCAACCGTATCAGAAAATGATTTGTTATGGCTGACAGCCACAGCAGACTGCAAAGTTGGGAGGGTTGGGCTCGTCATCATATTAAGTACTGAGAGAGGACCAGCGATCAGCTCATTCTTTACAGGTGAAACAACACTACTGCCACCTAGTAGCAGAGCCTGGACACTGCGCAAAGCCTCCTTTTTCTGCACCTTGAACTTGGTTGACAGCAATGACAAGTCGTCAGCAGCTCTAGAAACTGGCATATCCACGGTTGCTTGGCAGTAGTCGCATCAGGTAGTTGAATGTTATTTAAAGTAACCTGCGCTGGTTCTGCATTGCTTGTTGCAAGAGTGTAAACAATAGATTGAATTCACGTTCCACCCATTCTACCTTGGATTAATTAAGACTCTGCATGTCGTGTAGTATACGTGCATTTTCAGCAATTTGCGGGAGGAATTTGCTTCCCTTAATTTAACATTTGGCTGCTGGAGGCCAGTGGGTGCCGAGGTAGTGTCAGCGACTTCCGTTGCTGGATAACAGCAATGGAGTTGACCATAGTTTGTCCAGTCACTGCCAGTGACACTGGACACACCTTTCGTCTTGTACTGTTCAATATACCTTTGATACAGCACATATCTCCACACACCTAAATATTCATATTGAGTTACAAAAGTATTTTGTATTGGGTCCAATGTATTGGTGATGCTTTCAATTGAGCAGTTGTCGTTCTCAAAAGATAATGACATCACCAGAAAAAGTCATAGAATGATGGTATCAATTTCGACCACACAAAATTTGTTGAGAACTTATGACGTCAAGAAGCTGTTTACGTCTATAATGACGTATAATGTTCTACGCATCATCTACATGCTCGAATCAGTTTTTCATTTTCAGCATTGTCGAAGACATTAACGGGAAAAAAAAACGCACCAATATGATAGAATAAAAAATCTTGATAATGAAAATTACATGTTTAAAGAATATATTGTCGTAGAACTGTTAAGTTTGTTGTTGTTTACATCCACAAGGAAAACTGATGTAAGAAGACAACGGGCCATACTAACAAAAAAAAAAAAGTTCCAAGGTTTCCTCCGCAAGGGAGAATAAAATGGCCTATATTATTAACATTTTCGTCGATTTAGTACTTCACATTAACTAAAAATATAAAAATATCACAGCGTAATATCGCAGAGTATTAAGAATTCACAAATTGGGCGATAAAAAGTGTCAGAGGCTTCCATAACATGGCACAGGCGCACAAAAAAGAGAAGAGGAGAGAGAGAGAGAGAGAGAGAGAGAGAGAGAGAGAGAGAGAGAGAGAGAGAGAGAGAGAGAGAGAGAGAGAGAGAGAGAGAGAGAGAGAGAGAGAGAGAGAGAGAGAGAGAGAGAGAGAGAGAGAGAGAGAGAGAAACTTTATAACCTTTTTTTTTAAAATTAGGATAAAGATTTCAAACTAATTGCAAAGTCTAATCTTCCAATTGGGGTGTCGGATAGTGCAGTGGTTGGAGCACTCGCTACTGTGTCGAAAGTGAAGCACCGTCCGGTGCGGTTAGCACTTGGATGGGTGACCGCTAAGGTGTGAAGCGACAAACAACAACGCCCCCAGTTGACTCAACTGTGATTGAGTACCTACTCTCTTGAGGGTGGGGAAGGTAAAGCAGCGAGGGAGAGAGTTGGGCATCACCCTCATTACGCTGGCCCAAGATAAGT
>CM072513.1:96477746-96490246 GCA_036898135.1 Oncomelania hupensis | reverse complement strand
GTGATGTGTGTGTGTGTGTGTGTGTGTGTGTGTGTGTGTGTGCGTTGTTGATTTTTTAATGGTAGGCATGGGGTGAGAGCAGGGATGATCTTTTGCACAAGTACAGAAAGAGAGTGAGAGAGAGAGAGAGAGAGAGAGAGAGAGAGAGAGAGAGAGGGCGAGAGGAGGGGAAGGTAAAAACATTATGTAGTAGTGCAAAGGAGAGAGAGAGAGAGAGAGGGAGAGAGAGGAGTAAAAACATTCGGGAGTGGTGCAAGAGAAAAAGAGAGAGAGAGAGAGAGAGAGAGAGAGAGAGAGAGAGAGAGAGAGAGAGAGAGAGAGAGAGAGAGAGAGAGGGATGGTAAATAGGATGAAAATTATAATTTAATGTATAATTTAAGATCCTTTTGATTTTATTAGGACATTCAGAATTGTTCCTGACAATTACAAAACCTGAATCCTTCAATGGATGACATAAATATGTCATCTTCTAACATAGTGCGTTTCTTCTAGCCACAGACATATACGTAATGCGTTTGGCATTAATTTTCAAACACAGCACACAAAAATATTCCACATTCCAGCCACACTCCTTGTTCTCTCTCCCAGCATTAATTTGCTACATTGTGATGCAGAGGACACACAAAGCGGAAGGCAAATAATCACCTCTAGGTCTACTCTGTGGGTTGTGTGCTTATTATTATGTTTGATTTTCACCGATTTAGTTCAATTTCATTAGGCTTTTGCTATGTGTGTAATTAAGAGCAGGATCCTTAGGAACAATGTGGAAACAGTATTTCGATTTGACCGCTAGACGCTTTGTACTGTCACCAGTGGAGCATTTTCTCGGCATTTTGCAAACGCGCGGGACAAGCAAAAAGAAAGCGCAATGCATCCCTTGATCTAGTAACTATAGTTTTATCAGCGCTGTAGATTATTTGTGACATCACGACGCACTTGGCCTTGCAACATTTGAGATTTCAACGCAGCTGACGACAGATTGCCATTCGGGATGCTTGTTTCTTCTTTCAAAATCCATGTTTATTTGATAAAGTGACAACAGTTGTGCGTATAAGGTTTCAGAATGTCATGGACTTTGTACTTCTCATAGAGTTATAAAGAATCTGCGCTGTGTGTGCGGGTAAGATTACGGCTTACACACCATCAACACAAACCAAATGACAAAGGCAATCTTACATGTTGTTATCATGTTCTTTTACATGCAGAATAAACAGAAATGATGAGTGTGCATTCTGTCCTCATCTCTAGGAAATTGAAAGAACGAAAGTTTCTCGCATTGTTGTTGGTAGCGGGCGTTACGACGTGCAATCTCACTGCAAGCATCACCTCCAGCGCGTTGATTGCGTTTCTTCGGTTCCGCCATTTTTTTATTTCATGACGGTGAAAAGGGAATTTACTCTTGCTGAATTTGCTGGTTTAACCTTGAGTGACAAATGTATGTATAATGTAAAATTTTGATACAAGAACTATAGGTTGACCTCTAAACTAAGGACGTCACACTCTGGCTTCTCATTGGTCCTCGTAAGCCCGGCTTACGTATTTTTGCATTAGAAATCAAACATGCGCTATCTTTGTGAAATGTTACATTAGCCAGCACGCTAGGAAGTAGACTACATAAGGAATTCATAAGCGTAACACAAGTGTAGCCGGGTGCTACAGGCCAATGTGGCCGGGTCTTAAGTGAAAAGACGTCCCATGTTTTTGTTTAAGGAATAACTGCTGCCATATACAGTCCCACCGACACAATACTATACGAACAAGCGACGTGTATTTTAAAACATATAAATAAAGATGTTGGGTTACAACTGAAAGGAATAAGCAGCAGCTGCTGCAAATCTTGATCATTGACAAACTGTTGCCATGAAGCCATTTCCTTTTACATCTAATATCCCCCGTTGGGGTGCCGGGGGTTTCAGTATAAATAGTATCCCCACTTTCTGGAAATGTAGTGCTTTAAAATACCACTGTCACTTTCTCATTTGTTCTTTCTCATTCCTACTCTGTTCTATCAATCTGCTATACTATCTTCTTTTTCGCTGGACCAGTCACCTACTTTTTTTCTTGAAAACTCTTCCCGGACAAGACTCCTTATTTGTGTGTGAGGTCTGTTGGATCAGCTTGGGAATATTGGACGCTTTCTACCAGGAGGTCACTAGGCCGGCTTCCTATGATGTTATTATTTAGCAATGTAGGCATTTTATATGTATGTTTTTTGTTGATATTTTATAATGATGTTTGTATTCTATTTTGTTTTTGTAACCGAGGGTTCGATAAATTAGAGTACAGCCTCAGCGTCCCCTTCGTGGGATGTCTTTATTGTAAAGTGACTGGCTGGTGGAATGCCTTCAGTTTTACCACTAGGGTTGTTTCAGCAGATCTTTTATGCGGATCAGGGCTTGTCTGGTCCTGATTTGGCTCGGAAGAGTCCGCTGGACCTAAAGCAATAATCATGTAATGTAATGTAATTTACATCTAATAACAGTGTTACGTTGAAACGCGAATGGTGCGTATGAAATGCGCACGATGTTATGTGTGAAGCGCGTGCAATGGTAGGCTTGTGTGTGACGCGCGCGATAGATCTGTTCGTTTTATTTTGCAACGCATGCAGTAATAGAGTGTATTTATCTTTCATTTGATTTTGCGTTGTTGTTAGTAGAGGCTTTGTGTAACGTTAGTGTTTTTAGTTGGTCGATATTGTTTGAGAATTTTCGGGAATTAGTTGTTTACTATCGATCGAAGCGTGTGGATTATTCTGTTGGTTACCATGGAAGCTTCCATTCCAAATGGGGTTGTATGACGTGAGTCACGTGATGATGAAATTAATTTTGATTGGTTGTGGTGTTTTATGTAGGATTATTCTCGTTTGTTCCCGTGTATGTAGAGACTATATAAGCGCCGCACTGTTAAAAAAGTTGAGAGAGTTGTTGATAGTGAGTTGGAAAGTGAAATTTGAGAGTGAAAAGGCGATTGTATGCAGTTGTTGATGTGTGCTGAATAAAAGTGGAAAACTTCATACGTCGACTTTGTGACTTGTATGCTGCTTGAGCGGGTTGCGTGAATAAACGAATCTGAGTTACACCCTATCAGGAATTCAGCATTGGGGCTGAATCAGATACTGATAGAAAACACCAACATCAAACTGAGTGTAACATTTTGGGGGTCAAGCCGCGATTCACGCCATAGCCAAGGGTTCAACTGCTACAACAAGCGAGTCAACGTTACGAGAGGCAGTCATCGAGGGTAGCCGCCAACGAGTTGCGTCGAGAGGGGCCAACATACTGGGACTACATCACCGATAGGTTCGGGTTGACTGCAAGGGCGTGTAGTCGCTGAAGAGTTGCTTCGTGAGCGAACAACAGATCAGGACTACGTGGCTGCCGCAGGACTAAGTCGAGGGACAGTCTCGGAGCTACATCGCCAGTGTTACAGAGAGCGGCGAGCGGACGTCGCGTCTACATCAGCACAGGAGCGTATACATCAACACCAGCGTGGTGCAGCGTCGCATACGACGAGGACAGCGGGGCCTGCGTCAGCGAAGGCGACTAGTGACAAGCATCAGCGCTACTGCAGAAAGCGTGCTGTTCTAGAACAGTCTAGAAAGGTACAGCACAGTCAAGAACTTTCCAGAAAAGAACTTTCCAGAAAAGAACTTTCCAGAAGCATCAAGATGGCTGACTTCTGGCAGAAAGGGATGCAACTGAATCTAAAAGGCAAGCAGCTGACGGAGTACGTCAAGTCTCAGATTGAACTGAAGCGTCTGGAAATTGAACAGCAGCGGCAAGAAAAAGAGGAGGAGCGACGCCGAGAAGAAAGGGAGGACCAGCGTCGGCGTGACGAGATGGACGAGAGACAATTAGAGGCTGAGCGTCAGTACCAGCTAGAGTTGGCGCGTATCCAGAACAATCAGCATGCGCCACAAGTCACCAACGACCATACGGCTCCAAAATTGCCAGCTTTCGTCGACGGGAAGGACCAGATCGACAGCTATCTGGCGAGATTCGAAAGGTTCGCCGAAAGCTCCAACTGGCAACCTCGAGACTGGGCGATTCGACTAAGTGCACTTCTGACAGGGCAAGCTCTCGAAGTTTACACCAGACTGTCGAACGATGACGCCAAAAACTACGACGTCTTGAAAGAGGCCCTGTTGCAGTGCTACAACTTTACAGAGAAGGGCTACCGTAAACGCTTCCGTGAATGCCGGCCTAAGTCAGACGAGACGCCAAAGCAGTTTGTGGAGCGCCTGTCGTCATATCTACACAAGTGGGTGGAGTTATCAGGCGAAAGGAAGTCTTACGACAGTCTCCATGACCTGATCGTGAAGGAACAATTTCTCAATGCCTGTCACAAGGACCTAGCGACCCACTTAGAAGAACAAAAGCTGCAGACGCTTAAAGATGTGACTGAGGCTGCTGAAAGATATCTCATCGCTCATGGGAAAACCCTGGGGCCACCCAGCGCGACGAAACATTTTCAGAAGACTGCAAACCATGGGAACCAGATCCAAGGGAGCCAGACGAGCCAGAGACAGACGGACTCCACGCCTCCTCCCAGGGAAGGGCATTCAAGAGGCTGTTTCACCTGCAACGCTACAGACCACAGGGCGGCTAATTGTCCTCAAAACAAAAGTAGCGGACAGCGGAGCAGTACGGACAACGCAGCGGCGGGCAACCGGCAGAGGCGGTTCTCCAATCAACGGCAAACCAGTAGATCTGACCATCAGGTGTGCGGCGGGAGCGTCATTCTTCCGAGTGAGACCGAGCGCACAGCTACCCCTGCGGACGTGCAAGAGTGCATGACCGATGGCCAACTTCTCCTTGCCAACGGGAAATCCATCCCCGTCGTCGCCAGCGCAGCTGTGACCGTCCAGAACATGCCTGTTTCCAAGGGACGCGTCGGAAATCATGAAGTGACTGTCTTAAGAGACTCTGGCTGTAGTGGGGTCATCGTCAGAGAAGACCTAATCGCTAAAGAACAGTTCACTGGCGATTCAAAATGGACACTTATGGCCGACAGCAAATGTGTGAGAGCGCCAGTTGCGAAGATTCATGTCAACACCCCTTTCTACATAGGCGAAGTCGAAGCGGTTTGCCTGAAGAAGCCGCTGTATGATTTGATGATCGGGAATATCGACGGCGCGAGACGACCCCGATCCAGAATGGAGTCCTGCCTCAACCCAACACGTCGAAGTTGTGGAGGAGGATCCATTGCCGTTTCCCGATGGAGACCTTACAGAGCTGCTACGGGACAATGTGGTTACTCCGGCTCAGCCCTGCCGACCAGAGATCGTCGGTGCTGTTACTACCAGGGCCCAGGCCAAGAGAGACAAGACGTCTACGCCACTGAAGGTCGCCGACAACTCTAAAGCTGCCATCGTGGACAGAGATAAGCTGATCCAGCTCCAGGAAGATGATAGTACTTTAAACAAGTACAGGAACCGCCAAGACCACGTGACCAAAGGCAGTGGTACGGTCTATTTTGAGGTGAAGGCCAAGATCCTGTACCGAATCTTCCAGCACCCGAGGGTCAACGGAGGGAAACCACTACGTCAAGTCTTGGTACCGTTACCCTTAAGGCGCCAGGTGATGGAAGTAGCGCATGACTCAATCATGGGAGGTCACCTGGGTATCAAAAAGACGTCGGATAGAATCCAGGCGGTATTCTACTGGCCAGGACTTCATGCGGACGTCAGCCGTTTCTGCCGATCGTGTGACATTTGCCAGAAGACCATACCTCGAGGAAGGGTCCCGAAAGTGCCTATGCAGAGGATGCCTCTGATCGACCGACCTTTCAAGAGGGTGACCTTAGACTTAATCGGCGAAATAAGACCTCCGAGTGAAGAAGGTCATCGGTGGGTACTGACTTTAGTGGACTATGCGACTCGGTACCCAGAAGCAGTGCCTCTGAAGAAGATTGACACTGAAACTGTTGCAGAGGCGCTAGTGGACATGTTCAGTAGACTTGGAGTGCCTGAAGAGATCCTGACAGACCTCGGGGCGCAGTTCGTCTCTGACTGCATGAAGGAGGTCAACAGACTGCTGAGCATCCGGCATTTGACTACGACACCCTACCATCCAATGTGCAACGGGCTTGTCGAAAAGTTCAATGCTACGCTGAAGTCCACCCTGAAGAAACTGTGCAGCGAGCAGCCCAGACAATGGCATCGCTATATCAACGCCCTACTTTTCGCCTACAGAGAAGTACCGCAGGAGTCCACCGGCTTTTCTCCGTTCGAGCTGCTGTACGGAAGAACCATCAGAGGGCCGATGCACATCCTGAAAGAACTGTGGACGAAAGAAGTAGACACCCCAGAGGTGAAGAACAGCTACCAGTACGTGTTTGAGCTACGGGAGAAGCTGGAGCAGACTCTCGAGATAGCCAGAGAAAACCTGAAGAAGTCCCAAGACTGTGGAAAGCACTACTACGATCGTAGGGCTGTGAACAGGAAGTTCAAACCTGGCAACAAAGTGCTGGTGCTGCTACCTACCGATCATAATAAGTTGCTGATGCAGTGGAAAGGCCCGTACGAAGTGGAGACCGTGGTGGGGATCAACGACTACAAGGTGAAGGTCGGTCAGCATTCCAAGATATACCACGCCAACCTCCTTAAGCTGTACGTGGAAAGGCCATCAGAGACTGTGCACGCAGCCACAGCAGCTGTGACCGACAACAGCTTTGATAGCGAAGAACTGTTGGAACTGGGAGATTTCCACAGCAAAGAAGGCATCAATGATGTTAAGCTAGGACCGAGCTTGACGGAAGGTCAAAAGTTGGAGCTCAAGGACCTTATGGGCGAGTTTCCCCATAGCTTCAATGATGTCCCAGGCTCTACGACTTTGGTCGAACATGAAGTCCACACCCAGACCTGGAAGGAGCATCTGCAGACCTTGAGGGAGCTGTTCCACCGTCTCGCAGAAGCCAACCTGACCGTGAGACCCAGCGAATGCATTCTGGGAGCTGACAACGTCGAATGCGTCGGACATCCGACGGAAGAGGAAGACAACGGAGGACGCACTGATTCCAGGGAAGCCCACGTGATCATCGTCTTTGACCCTGGGCCGATGACGACCGCAACTGACGAGGGCGTCGTTTCCTTGCGAATGAAAGAACGTTGACTGTGTGGATGAACTAAGAATATTGGTAATGACAGACTTGAAAATGAAAAACGTTGACTGGGTAAATGATCTGTGAACATTGTCAGTATCCAGAAAGATTTGCAGATGAGAAACATTGACTCTGTGTGAATGAACTGTGAACATTGACAGCATCCAGAAAGACTTGCAGATGAGAAACTTTGTGTGAATGAGCTGAGAACATTGACAATGTTCAGACAGTCTGAAATAAGTTTTAATTCTGAACTTTGTTTGTGCATTACGTTTCAACGTTGTTGAAAGAAATTAGGTAAATTTCTTCTTGAGTGGGGGGTTATGTTACGTTGAAACGCGAATGGTGCGTATGAAATGCGCACGATGTTATGTGTGAAGCGCGTGCAATGGTAGGCTTGTGTGTGACGCGCGCGATAGATCTGTTCGTTTTATTTTGCAACGCATGCAGTAATAGAGTGTATTTATCTTTGATTTGATTTTGCGTTGTTGTTAGTAGAGGCTTTGTGTAACGTTAGTGTTTTTAGTTGGTCGATATTGTTTGAGAATTTTCGGGAATTAGTTGTTTACTATCGATCGAAGCGTGTGGATTATTCTGTTGGTTACCATGGAAGCTTCCATTCCAAATGGGTTGTATGACGTGAGTCACGTGATGATGAAATTAATTTTGATTGGTTGTGGTGTTTTATGTAGGATTATTCTCGTTTGTTCCCGTGTATGTAGAGACTATATAAGCGCCGCACTGTTAAAAAAGTTGAGAGAGTTGTTGATAGTGAGTTGGAAAGTGAAATTTGAGAGTGAAAAGGCGATTGTATGCAGTTGTTGATGTGTGCTGAATAAAAGTGGAAAACTTCATACGTCGACTTTGTGACTTGTATGCTGCTTGAGCGGGTTGCGTGAATAAACGAATCTGAGTTACACCCTATCAGGAATTCAGCATTGGGGCTGAATCAGATACTGATAGAAAACACCAACATCAAACTGAGTGTAACAAACAGTAGTCACCAGAAATTTGACAAGAACGGCAGTCTTTCATAGAAATATAAATAGTCCCCTTTGAAATATAATTTCATTTTAACATTGTAAAATTTCACCTCAAATAGTGTCGCTACAGCCAACTCTAGTTCAGGAGTGCGAACATGATACGACGCTCGTGCTTTGGACTAGAAGTGTATTTGTCATAATACATATAAGCGCGGTCGCTGTCATCAAAGGTATTCCCCTCACGTCAAACATTGTCACTACACCTAACTTACCCTATGACCTATTTCCAGAGAGGGCGTATCGAACACGATACTCCTGCTTTGGGAGCGCTATTGGCTCAGGGGTGTAGGCAGTGTACTTGAATGTCAGGGGATAACACTGGAGCCTGTACAGTCAGTGGTTCAAACCCCGTTGACGGCTTGCAGTATAATATAACAATAATAATTAAACAAATAAAAATATAAATTGCCCTGAGACACTGCGCCCCTTCTCTTTCCGAAGAGAGTATAAACCGAGTTATAGTCTGTGCACGCACGCATTCCATCGCATTGACTTTAAAGATCCTGACGCTCATGTTCTAGACGGCGCGTGCCGGATACACACATTATACCCAGCATGCACTAGATCCCTTCTCCCTATCCCCGGTCGCCCGTCGTCTGGGCGTCAGACTTTGCGCCCAAAGGTGGCTCGGGCGGTTTGAGTTAGATCCTTTATCGGCCAGCGCCTTGAGCAATTCTTGAGGTGGAAAAGTTTAAAATTACATTAAAGTAAAGTAAAGTGTGTTAGCGATACACTAACTCGTGAAACTATGTATGACCTTACCCCTAACGTTATTTCCCAAGCGGCCAACTCCAACACGGCTGCACGCTCGTGCTCTGACCTGAGGTATGTTGCGTGTGCAGCCAGTTGGAAAGGTTTAATGTGGTGGCGCAGCCAAGGCGCTAAGTAGTGCGCCACTGTTACAGCGCCTGACGGCTTGCTGGTCACAGACTGTGACTGTGACACTGCTAAACCAGACAACACGAAAACCCACCCACCCCATACCTACAGACAACAACGAAAACCCACTTACCCACCCCATGACCCAAACCTCTCTCTCTCTCTCTCTCTCTCTCTCCCTCTCCCTCCTACAACATTAAATACACTTTATAGCCAATGCTAGTCTACCTAAATTCTAGGTACTTTAGACCGCCGTGGTTTGAGACTGATTTTTAAAAAAAATCACCCGTTGGATAGTATCCCGCATTAGTACTATTAGTAGTAGTTGTTGTTGTAGTAGTAGTTGTTGTCGGTACCTATAAAGTGCGAAAAGACAACTAAAGACAACTAAAGACGGCTAAAGACAACTAAAGACGGCTAAAGACAAAAGACAACTAAAGACGGCTAAAGACAACTAAAGACGGCTAAAGACACCTATGTATAGACAACTAAAGACAACTAAAAGTTGTCTTTAGTTGTCTTTTCGCCCTTTATAGGTACCACTAAAGACAACTGAAGACGGCTAAGGACACCAGGGGTAGAAATTTTAGAGGGTATACAAGGCTACAAACAACTTAAAGAGCCCAAAACACCTGCCATCTTTGAAAGATATTGGCTATGGCAGAAATTTGTTGCCGCGTAGAAAGTACAACGGATTTAAAAAAATAACAATAATATTTTTCAAGTATATTATATAAGATAATTGATTTAGATACAAAGTGAAAGCTGTTCTGGGTGATTGTGTAGTCGGATTTAATGAAAATGCAATGCCCGATTCGAAACTGAGGCTATTGTTGTTTACAGGGTTAGGTTTAGGGTTAGGGTTAGTTGTTTATACATAGGTGTCTTTAGCCGTCTTTAGTTGTCTTTAGCCGTCTTTAGTTGTCTTTAGCCGTCTTTAGTTGTCTTTAGTTGTCTTTAGTTTTCTTTTCGCTTGTCTTTAGTAGTCTTTAGTTGTCTTTAGTTGTCTTTAGCTGTCTTTAGTTGTCTTTAGTTGTCTTAGTTGTCTTAGTTGTCTTTAGCCGTCTTTAGTTGTCTTTAGCCGTCTTTAGTTGTCTTTAGTTGTCTTTTCGCCCTTTATAGGTATCGGTCTTTAGTTGTCTTTAGTTGTCTTTAGTAGTCTTTAGCTGTATTTAGTTGTCTTTAGTTGTCTTTAGTTGTCTTAGTTGTCTTTAGTTGTCTTTAGTTGTCTTTAGTAGTCTTTAGCTGTATTTAGTTGTCTTTAGTTGTCTTTAGTTGTCTTTAGCTGTCTTTAGTTGTCTTTAGTTGTCTTAGTTGTCTTTAGTTGTCTTAGTTGTCTTTAGCCGTCTTTAGTTGTCTTTAGCCGTCTTTAGTTGTCTTTAGTTGTCTTTTCGCCCTTTATAGGTATCGGTCTTTAGTTGTCTATAGCCGTCTTTAGTTGTCTTTAGCCGTCTTTAGTTGTCTTTAGTTGTCTTTAGTTGTCTTTTCGCCCTTTATAGGTATCGGTCTTTAGTTGTCTTTAGTTGTCTTTAGTAGTCTTTAGCTGTATTTAGTTGTCTTTAGTTGTCTTTAGCTGTCTTTAGTTGTCTTTAGCTGTCTTTAGTTGTCTTTAGTTGTCTTAGTTGTCTTTAGCCGTCTTTAGTTGTCTTTACGCCCTTTATAGGTACCGGTCTTTAGTTGTCTTTAGTTGTCTTTAGTAGTCTTTAGTTGTCTTTAGTTGTCTTTAGCTGTCTTTAGTTGTCTTTAGCTGTCTTTAGCTGTCTTTAGTTGTCTTTTCGCACTTTATAGGTACCCGTTGTTGTTGTAGTAGTAGTAGTCTTGATTTCAGAAAAATCGCCTGTATAACATCCTGTAATAATAATAATGAAATAATAATAATAATAAAATAATAATAATAATAATAATAATAATAATAATAATAATAATAATAAATAATAATAATAATAATAGAAGTAGTAGTAGTAGTGGCAGCAGTAGTAATAGAAGTAGTAGTAGTAGTCATCGTCGTAATAGTAGTAGTAATAGTCGTAACAGTATAGTAGATATAGTAGTTGGCTTATCAATCCGCATTCTCCTTACACACAATCCTATCCTATCCTATCCCATAACTCGGAGGTCGTAGGGGCACCACGGATGCAAAGCACAGCGCAAGGAGGTAGAAGAAGAGGGAGACCGAAAAAGCGGTGGGAGGACAACATTCGAGAATAGACTGGTTTGACACTGAGCGAAACAATCAGGGTTGCTGAGGACAGGGAAGGATGGAGTACGCTGGTTAAACGATCATCTGTGGTGCCCGTACACACAATAGTGCACTGAAAACAGGATAGAACTCAACGTCACCCGAGACGTCCACTTGCTGTAAAGCCGATGCACTGTGATACCCCCAAAACTACTGAGCTACCTCTCCTTCCCCACCCTACACCCTTCCACGCTTCACACCCATCCAACCCAAACTGTCAATGAACGCTCTCCAACTTCACCCATTTCCGTCAGCCTGGTGCTGGTTTCCAGGGCACACACGTACACTGCGTAGCTGCGTCTCGCCAAGGCCTACGTTCCCCCTCAGCCAAGCGAGTCTCAGACACGCAGTGTGTTCAGTGCACAATAAAGGGTCTATCGTGTTTGTTTGTTTTTCTTTGTTTTTTTGTTTTTATTTGCAATCTGGGAATGGAAAGATAAGTATGTTGTCCGTGCAGATCTCGTCAGAGACGCTGTTAGTCAACTCGAAGAACGTAATGCCTTCAAGTAAGTACTGCCGCTAGGACTCGGCTAAATCCAACCACCGACACCAGCAGCGCCAAAACTGCAGTCGTCTGCACGCAGACCGTGGTAGTCCCTATTTCCCCTTTGGCATGGGTAGCGCTGCAGATGCCAGTGCCGTGATTTCATTGAGACATGACCCCCGAACATAACTAGGTTTTTGCTCATTTGAATTTAGCTTTTAAAAATAAAGGTACTGCTTATTTAATAAAACTCCACATTCATCGTAGCAACAAATGGAATGCTACGCTAATTCTTTTAACATCGTGTGTGTGTGTGTGTGTGTGTGCGTGCGCGCGTGTGTGTGTGGGTGTAGGTGTGTGCGGGTGTGTGTGTGTGACAGACAGAGAGAGACAGACAGACAGAGAGACAGACCAAGACAGAGAGTAAGAGAGAAAGGTTCTTATACAGCTCAAGAGCTGCTCAAGGCGTGGCCGATACATTATCTAACCCAATCCGAACGACGCGCACATTCAAAGAAAAAGGGAGAAAGAGGGGGGAGGGAGGAGGGGGCAAGAGAGAGGGAGAAATAGAGAGAGACAGACAGACAAGACAGACAGACCGAGATCCTATAGTAATGACTGAGAAAATAGAAAGCGTAATGGGTAAGAGCGCGGAATAGAGGAGGAGAGGATGAGGAGGGGGAATGATGGCAGATGAAACGGGGTGCTGGCGAAACATGGAGATAAATGAGCTCATTTTGCCCGTTACACTCGC